>VDFB02146989.1:0-14402 GCA_007258455.2 Sequoia sempervirens
TTCTATGTTTTAGTCTGAGATATTTGGAATATCTGAACTACATTTTGAATGAGGTTCTGTATGTTAGGTGTGAACAAGAGTACTCCTATCTGATTGTCGAGTCAAAGTCCATCACACTAGTTGCAATGCCATCCTGGTTCTTTATACCTTGATGCATCATATCTATGTGTGTTATCAAACATAAGGTAATTGTCCCTTTTAAAATCCCAATTCCTGATAAGTAAAACATCATCATCATCATCATTATTATCATCTCTAATAAAGTCTTGTAGATCATGGACTTGTTGGATCCTCTTGTCTCCATCTCATTTATTCTTTCTTCTCTTTATGCTAACATGGTACCATGATAGTTAATAAAAGCATCACTAATTCATCCATCTCACATCCACAAACTATTAGCATACTGCATATCAACATATCACATCATAATAGGAAACATTGATCATCTCACATGCATTCTATTTCCATCATTTGCATCATAATATAGATTGGTTATTCTAAGCATCTCATAAACCATAAATTTGCATCCATTGCATAATTATATAAGAATTATCATATCATCCACATATGCATTATCATATCATCCATTGCATAATCATATAGGAATCATCATATCATACATGAAAAAGATACTGAAAAAGAAGAAGAAAGGAATATGTCATAACATCTCATACATCTCATGATCAAAACATACATCATCATCCATTAGAGGCATAATATAGATCTATTAGTCTAAGTATTTTAAAATCATTTTCATATCATAACATTTGCATCCATACATCCATACTCCATATATCATAATCATAAAAAGTGCATAGAAAAGATACTGAAAAAGAAATGCATCCATCCATCCATAAGCATTTGCATAATCATACATTGCATCACATAATATAAAATCATACATACATCACATCACATGATATAGAGTCACACCGCATCACATAGACATCCATCCATAATACATAAATAAAATAGGACACATCATATAATAAATTGACCATATCATGTATATCAAAATAATGTAACTGTCATGGTACAAAATCAAGATCAAATGTCATGGGTATCAATCAAATGTATACAATGCCCATGGGGCTATAAAAAAAGGAGCCCATGGATCTCAAAAATTCAGGTGTCGCTAAAAAAAAAATGTGTGAGCTAGCCCCGGTGGCTGCTCCCCTCACCCACCTACCTCTCGGGCTAGTATTTCTTTTACCCTCTTTGCTGAGAAAACTCCGACACCCAAGCTACCAAAGGCACTGCCTATCAATAATGGACCCTATAGTACTCAGCCTCCTGCATTGCCTTGCAGTACATCCATGCAGGGACTATCCTACCTTGAGACGTTGTTTCCATTCTCTCTAGCTGGTGACACCTGCCAACCTCCTGCGCCTACTGCAACTCTATCATCTATCACTACTGCCTCTCCTGATCTCGCTCAGTGGTGAGGCCCTAGACCTGCTGCCTAGCTTGGTCCCTCTCTGTTTTTAGTTTTTGTACCTGACCTTGGAGCCCTTGTACCTTCCCCTATAACCATTGTATTAAGACATCTCTCTGATCAGGTTGGGGTGGTGGCGGTGGCAGTGGCTACTGATCCCTCTGCAGTGGCTGCTGGTACCTCATAGGTGGTTGTTGGTCTTTGGGAGCATCCCTCTGCTGGTCTCCTGGTCCCCCTGATCCTGATGTGACTCTGGTTGGTGTGGAGGTGGTCCTCCTCCTCCTCATTCTACAGGAACTTTTCCCCTCCTCACTGCCCTACCCTGGGGTCTCCTCCTCGGCAGTGCTGCTCCTGGAACTCTCAAGTAGACTAAGGGTCTGAACCAATCATTGTAGGCACGTGTAGTGCCTAGGTCCACTTATCCCTGATCATAGGCCCATGTCCTAGCTACTAGTTTTCTGAAAGAATCAACTGCATCTAATGTTGGGATCGTCTAAACCCATGTGGTCTCTCTAGTAGTCCTCACAAAAATGGCTACATACTGATCATCTAGCCTATCCTAGATGTCTCCAAACTATCTTGCTACCTTATTGGGTAGGTAGCGCTCAATCATCATATGCTCATGTCCCTGCATGAGTCAATCCTGCCTGGCATAAAATAAATATTGTACATCATCATACCAGGTCAACATCTGTGGCCAAGGTCTCTAAGTAAATGTTGTCATCTCATCTAAGACCCTCTACTAGTGGGATATAACTATCTATCATGTATGTTTGAATGTGAGACTGCCCCTGTACCTCCAAACAACTCGGTCATTGGGATTGACGTCAACCACTATAACTCTCGATCGAAGCATGAATTTGTGATCCCATGCCCAGATGTGCAAAAGTGTGACCCAAACACCAATGGCTGTACTATCACAATACACAAACTCTTGCAAATCATGGTATAGTGAGGCTAGCATCATTGGTCCCCAAGCAAAACAACACCTTCAGAATAACATCCGCTCCCAAGCTAGACCCCATTCTAGATTGAAATATCAAACCCGCCAATCTGGAGCTACAAGTCCTAAAATGATTGCAGCTACAATCAGTCAAAAAGTTGACACCTAGCCTCTATAGTACTCAAGATTGATCTATCCCTCGGTAAAAACAATCTCATCTATCCCCATGATCTCATAGCATGCATCCATGTCGACATCCATGTCATATATCACCCTCTCACCATGGATGGGCAATTGCAAAATCCACCAGATTTCCTCCAATGTGAGAGTCGCCTCACCAGTGGGAAGATGGAATGATGACATCTCATTGTGCCACTGCTTGGTCAACATAGTCATCATCGCCAAATGGGTCCTAATGGCTAGTGCATAAGCAACATACCATAGATTGATCACACCAAGGTACTCCTATAGCAACTCATGCAACCCGCTCAATCTGCTAAGCACTGAGGGTTGATGCTTGCATGAATGCATAGGCTCTCTATCCTCCTACACTCATAAAGCCACAACGTCAAGTTCTATAAAAAATATTAGACCTCATTTGAAGTTTTCAGCACTAAAATAGAAAAGGCGTCACTATTTTCAAATGCATCACTATTTGAAAACTTCAAACTACGACGCTAGGACCCCCCAAAGAGCAAACCAAACCATGGCATCGTTGTTTGATCACAGATGCATTTAACCAAAAAACCCTAAATACCTAACTGGAGTGTGACGTCATCATTTTCAATGGCATCGCTCTTTGGAGTTTGAATCCTAAAAGCTAAATTGTGACACAATGTCGCAAGTCACAATAGCAGCACTCTTTGAAGCTAAGCGTCATCGATTTAACACTTGTAGCATTGCTATATAGCGATGATGGACTTTGTGACTCTTCAAAACATAATAAATGCGCACAAAAATCAAAATTACAAGTCGAGTTAGGGTCACATATTGGTGGTCCTATGCTGGAAGTCTCTAGTAGACTCGAATTCACTCAGAAATGTGTTCGGGAAGCACTCATTGCACCATCTTGTAGTAGGGTCAGAGCTCAAAGTGAATAAAATTCTAAAGGATGAGTGTGCAAATGAATTGAAAGTGACCCCTTGAGGGCTATTTAAGCTTCAAAATTAGGTTTTTTGGCCCCATTTTAGCCGTCAACCTAGGGTTTTATGCCCTCGACCCTTTTTTTACCCAACTTAATCTTGTTTTGCATCTTTTCTTCATTTTTTGGCACGTTTTTAGCATCCTGAAGCCTTTTTGGACCCGTCAGGTAGCTTGTCCTTTTTTTTCATGAGATCACCCAAAAATCCAAATTTTCATCTGATCTCTTGAGGGGAGTATACTAGAATAATTCTTCCGCTGGGGTAGTAGTGGGGCATCTGAAAGAATTAGAAAACTTTTAAATTTTGATCTTGGCAAGTTTATTCTTTGAACCAATGCAACAAGTGAATTGCTTCAAAGAGGGGAAAAATGTAGACACGTAAATTATACTGATTGGTCTCGCAAACTTGATCCTGATTTACTAACATCGGTTTTTCCTAAATCACTCCTTTACCAACCATTTAATTGAATAATACTTATTTGATTAAATTCATCACATTTCATCTTTTAATTAAATAAATCCACTTTATTTGATTAAATTGTCCTCTTCTATTAATTAAATAAATCATTTTTTTTAATTAATCCTAATTTTCCTCTTTTAATTAAATAAATCACTTTATTTGATTAAATCATATTTTATCTCCTTTAAATTAAATAAACTAACCTTTATTTAATTTAAGTCTAACATCATACCTCTTTAATTAAATAAATCAAACTTTATTTAAATAAATATAATATTGATATTCCTCTCATTTTGATTTAAATAAATCCAAAAAACCTAAGTCAAAATGTCAAATCAAACTAATCTCCATCTAAGTTAATTAAATCCTAATTAACTCTAACTCTAATCCATCAAATCCTCTATATTTTGCAACTTGCACAAGCAAATAAATTTAATTGATTTATAAATTCTTCTATTTTCATTCAAAAGGGAATCAGGTTGGAATATTCCCTCATTTTGAAATCTCCCTCCTAAAAGGTCTTGTCCTCCAACATGGCATTTATATCTCTTACAAGTCCTTTTTCTTGAGCCAAGTGGCATTAACTCCTCTTCCACATCTTCCTCCACAAGCCAACTTTCAAATTTCAAATTTCCACCTAATTACATTTATTTGCACATTCATCAAAATGTGCTCCACCTCTCTCCACTAGCATGTTGACAAGTGGCACAATGCCATTGGCTTATGTTTAGTCCCACATTCTTCATATCTTTCATTCCTCCATCCTTCTTTCCTATAAATGGAGAGCTCTCATACTAATTTTGGATCCACAACTTTATGCAAAATAATTATCTATATATTTTGAGAAAATTCATCAACACATCATCCAAGTTTTCATAGTTTTTCATCACCATAGCTAGGTTATTACAAATTTTATCAAGGAGCACCATTGTTCATCATCAAATCTTGCAAGGAATTGGGAAAGGGCTATTTTCCACATCAAAATAGTACCAATTCCCCCATGGGATTGAGGGTTTGAGCACTAGAATAGGATTTAGATTGCTTTTACTTAATTTCTTGTTCATTATGCTTCAAATGAATCTCATGGGGAATGTTAGTTTAGATTTGTATAATTGACTAACATTGTGTTGTTTGTTCATGTTTGTGCAGGTCTAGAGCTACCATTCACAGGGGGAGATCGGTCTTTGGTATGTTTCCTATGCACCCGTTGTCTGGACCTACCTAGTGATGATGACTGTGTTGGATGAGAGGTGGCATAGCAAGACCTCATCTTTTCACCTTCCAACTGGCGAGGTGACTATGACCTTAGAGGATGTATGGTGGATCTTGCTTCGATACATAATGATCTTATGATCTATGATATAGATGCTAGCAATGATGCTGTTTTGAGGTCATGGAGGTCAAGGAGCTTGCACTTGCCGAGGGCTAGATTGACTTGGACTATTATAGAGGTCGGGTGCCAACTTTCAGGCTGATTGTTGCTACCATTATATCCAGGTTCGTGGCTCCACATCGATGAGTCGTATACTTCAGCCTAACATGGGGATTGGATTGGGAGAGGATACATCAAGGACCCTATTTTCTAGGGACTCAGTGATGTTGGCCTCACTGTACCACGATTTACATGATTTTGCATATTGTGATAGTCGAGCGATTGGTACCAGAGTGACATTGCTACATATCTAGGCCTAGGAGCATATTGTCATGCTCTGACCAATTGTCACTTTGGTTGATACAAAGCTTGATGATCTTACAATTTGGAGATATGGGGGTATCTTCACTTTGAGACATATAGGACAATTGGGTCTACCTCACTAGCGCTGAGTTCTAGATGAGATGACAATGTTCTACTGGCGCCCCTTGTTACAGATTCCAACATGGTATGATGAAGTACAAAAAATGTTCTATGCTTGATAGACCCAACTGATTTAGGGGAGAGAGCATACCATTATAGAGCACTACCTTCCAGATAGGGTGAACTGCTAGTTTGGGGAGGTTTAGGATCGGTGAGATGATTAGTATATGGCCATCTTTGTGATATCATCTCGAGAGACTATGTGGGGATGGAAAATTCCAATGTTTGATGTTGTTGATAGCTTTTGATAGTTGGTTGTTAGGCCATGGGCCTATGCTGAGGGACCAATAGATCCAATAATGACTCGTGCATATGATGAGTGGTTTAGACCTTCGCATTGGCTAACCGATCCAAGTATGTCACTTCCACAGGGGAGACCTCGGGGGAGGAGTTCTCAGAGCACACAGGAAAGATAGGGTGGACAAGATCCTAGAGCACAACTTAGAGATGGGTAGCCTCCACAACAACTAGAGTAGCAACTGGACTAGCAGCCACATCCACCACAATAATCGGATCCATGGGATGGCCAGATACAATAGCTGCAGGCATAGATACAGGTCTTATAGGAACAGTTGTAGGAAATTACACTAGAGAGAGATTAGACTAGGTAGCAGGTCTAGGAATTTACTACCGAGAGGGGTCATGAGCACTAGTAGAGGTAGGCCACAAAGCTATAGTTAGCCCAAGAGGTTGGCCATAGGAAGTAGTTAGAGAGCATGTCTACTGCATCCCATGGGAGGACCGTACCAGCACAGATGTACCATGAGGCAGTCAAGGAGTCATAGTACTACAAACATCATTATCGACATGTTGTACCTGTGGCTACTTGGGTTCTAGATTACTCTCAGTAGATAGGGACTGATAGACAGATGACCGAGTAGAGAGGTAGGAAAGTGAGGGGAACAACCACCAAGGCTAGCAGTTGTGCACTATTTTTTATCAGCGATTGATTCTTTTTGAGATAGACTCACAGGCTCCTTTTATGATAGCCCTATGGGAATTTTATCTTGATTGATATACATACACTTGAGTCAGATTTGTACCATGGCAGTGATGATTTTTTTATATATATATGATATAGATATGATTGATATATGATGCGATGTGTTCACTTTATCTATGCCTTATGGATGGATGCATTTGATGATATGATGTATGATTATGCAGATGTTCATGGATATATGGATGCAAATGTTTATGTTATGCAAATGATTCTAAGGTGCTTAGACTAACAGATCCATATTACGCCCCAAATGATAATGCAAAATGGATTATTTTGTTGGCATATGATGGTTGTGGATGTGATTTTTGTATTCTGGTGTTGTCATTGATGGAAACCATAGTTATCTTTGAGGTCCACAGTTTTGTATTTAGTCATACCAGAAGAAGTGAAATCTATATGTTATTGATAGTATTATCAGCTGAACAGGATATTCGGTTGTGAAGTCTCACCGAATCACTTTTCTTGGTTAGGGATTGTTGAACATGTTTCCTTGGAATAGAGAGAGCATACAATTATTGAATCTAGAAAAAGTATTCTTTTGGCTATAGGTCCGGTTGGACATTCTCTATCTATTTGCTATGTTAAGCCAACTCAGTGAAATGTTGTATATTGGATGTATAAAGGTTAATTATTGTTGTTATTATCTTTTTTATTGTTCGATTATTGGTCCCAGCTATTGTTTGGCCAATTTTCTTGGGTCCACATATAATTTATCCATTATATGGGCTGACTAGTTGCCAATTTTGTTAAGTTTTGTGGAAGCTAACTTGTGGCGGTGAAATATTTGTAAGTAGATATATATATATATATATGTGTGTGTGTGTGTGTGTGTGTGTGTGTGTGTGTGTGTGTGTGTGTGTGTGTGTGTGTGTGTGTGTGTTCGGCCATATATTTTGGATGTATGTAGGAGGTGTGTGTACGATTGTTGCAATTTTATAAGAAGAGATTAAGTGATATCATGCGTAGTTTCTCTTGCGCATAAATATTTTTGTGGGCGAACTTGAGCAGGATAGGGAAGAAGTTCTTCATCAGTCATCAAGGAAAAAGTTCATCACCAGAGCTTAACCGAAATTTTAATCAAGAATTTTTAGATGCTATTATATTAGTTCACTTTCTTTTGGAACTATTCCAATCTCTTTTGTAAAGGCAGTAAGCCTAATTTTGAGCAGTGAGCTCCAAACAATGAGCCTGAATGCAAGTGCATTCCCCTTATGTAATATTTTCCTTGAGTATACTCAAAATTACTTATGGATTATCCATCCACTGTGGTTTTCCCCTTACAGGATTTCCACGTAAAAAATCATTGTGTTATGGTTGTGTGGTTTCTTATTTTTTGCATATTGTTATTGATTGAATGTGTTAGGAAAGTTAAAAATAAGGATAATATAGTTAAAATTTGTAGAACACTGATTCACCCCCCCTCACAGTGTTGCTTGTTTCCAACAATTGGTATCAGAGCTAGTTCCTTGAAATAAGCCTAATATCTTGAGGAAAAAACATTCAATGGATTGCAACAACAACTCATAGTGGCCTTAGATGACCTTGATCAGTCAAAATCTGAAATCAAGGAACTACAAGAAAATATGGAAAATGCATAAAAGTTTATCCAGACATTAAAGGACAAGATCAGTGAATCAAGGGAGAAAAGAAAGGAGTTATGTGGTCAACTTAAGTAGAAAAGAAAAAGCAGTGAAGATGAACTTAGTCAAGTTTTGAAGAAGAAAACAAAAGAATGTGAAAAGCTTGCTCAAGAAAATGCTACCTTAAAGCATGAAACAAATTCCATCACGATGAGGATGATGGAGTTGGAGGACAAAAAGAAGAATGAAGAAAATCTTGCTCAATCCCTAAAGAAAAAATTAGAACAATGCAGCTGACTGGAGAATGAATTAGAACAAAGCAAGAATAATGAAGAAGAGTTTGAAAACAACTTGATGATCTAAGAAATGAGCTTGCTACTACAAATGAGTTCAAAGAAAAATTTAAAGAAAGCTTAGCTAAACTGGATGAACTAATTAAAGGTCAAAGAGCTAATGGTGATAGAAAAGGTCTTGGATATGAAGAAGGAGAAAGTTCCAGATCTGGACAAAGGAGATCTGATAAGAGGAAATCCACAAGAAGACCATTCAGACAAAGAAACCAAGCAAATGGACCTAGGAGGAATCCAGTAAGACAACCTAATCCTCAAAAATTTAATGGCTATTTCTATGCTTGTAATAAATTCAGTCATATGGCTTCTCAATGTAGAAGTGGGATAAACACAAAAAAGCCATCCTTCTCAGGTCAGTGCTTTAACTGATACAAATATGGTCATAAGTCAAGTGAATGCAAAATTGTGATATATAACCCACATAGAGATATCAAGTGTTATACATGCAATAGATTTGGACATGTTGCTAACCAGTGCAGATTTAGACAAAGTTAGTGGAACAATTGGTCCAACTAGAGGGATGTTATTTTCTATAATTGCAATAAACCTAGACACATTTCTAGAGCCTGTTGGAACAAAAGAGGTCTGGTAAGACAAGACAAGCAACCAGATGCTAAAGGAAAAAGAAAGGTCACTAGGGATGAAATCAAGAAGTAGATACAAAATAAATGGGTGAGGAAGAACCCCTCTATAGATGCAAATCAACCTACACTGAAAGCTGCTTCTGGTAATACATCCATAAATTAACTGTAGTTTGTCAAGAAAATCCTTTTAATCCCCTACAAGTGGCTTACACATAAGTGTGGATGAATCCAATAGAAAATCATTTTTTTTAGTGGTTGTGGAATAAAGAAGACATATCAATAAAGCTTATCAAAGATCTACATTTGAATTGTTTGCCCAGGAATATAAAAATATGTAAATCTGTAGAATTAGGGTAAGAGCATTTAATGTGAAAAGTACAAAGTTAGTGTGATAAAAAGGGGTCTCTTTCACTTTAATTTGTCACTTTTTCATTTGAGTGAAGGAATTTTTTAGTGCTCCTGGCGATTCCTGCATAAGTGGAAGAAAGATTCAGGCATGAGAAAGGGTTTGTGAATCGTTCTTCATTTTCGTCTTCAAAAGGTATTTTCAGTAAAAACCTATGAATTTGTGTTCTTCAAATCATGGCTACCCCACTACTTGTGGAAATTAAAGATAGGCTCCGCCCCAAATTTAAATTGCATCTGTATAAATTCGTTGAGACTAAACCCCTAGGTGTGTTTTCTTTTGTATCACATGGAGTATTGCATATAGAGGATGTTAGGGCTTATGTGCATGCAAGCATTGAGGATTTGGGTAACTCAATTGTTAGATCTCTACACCAACCATATTGTACAAGAGGATTTCTCTGTGAAGCCAGAATTCCAAACCCTAGTTGACAAGAAATTTGCACAGTTTGCAAAATTCCCTATCTTTGAAGAGGATTATTGGGTTCAGTATGTTCTAAGCAAAATGAATGATGAATTCCTATGGTTAGACATACCCTTCAAAGTCTCCAAGGATGAAATCTATGTTGTAATGGGTTTGAGTTCAACTGGTAGACTTTCAAAACTAAAATCCATCAAGAATGAGATGTAACTAGAGCTACTGGTTGTCATTGGGATAGAAGGGCAATGACAATAGAGCATATTGTCGAGATTGATGTCAAATTTTCTTCAATGATTATTGGATAAATCTACCACTCAAGCCAGGATAATTCAGTATCTGGAACTGTTATCCACACTGCATATGAAATGGTAAAGGAGAACATAGATTATGACTTGTGTGAAGTGTTAAGAGGCCAACTCTTGGATAATGTCAAGAGGATCAAGAAGGATAAGAAGAATATTTTCAAGTTTGGCAATCTGTTAATCTGCCTTTACTTTTACTTCTTAGGTGAAGTGCCTAGATTCAATAAACTCTAGTGGAGGAATGATACCCCTATTGCAGTGCAAATTTGGGACATTCTAATCAGTCTTGGTAACTAGGAGATTTAGAATGCAATTCTCTGAGGACATTTTAAAAACTTTCAAAGTCAAATGCATGCTAGAGAGAGAATACCTGAAGCCATTGTAGAACACTACAAATATTCCATATGCTTCATGGTTGATATCGATCTGTGTTACATAGAGGCTATTGATCCTAGAATAGTTTGGATCATGTCGATGGGGTATGAGGTGGATGAAAACATATCTGTTGATCTGATCCTTCCGGTCTGAAAACCTACAAGTATCGAGAGAAAGGAAAGGATGGAAACCATAAATATTACAATAAATTTGCGACGGCTGGTGAAAGGCTGAGAAGCCAAAGAGAGAAATACGGAAAGCTTTACAAATTTACAATAAAGGAAAGAGAAAAAGTTGACTGAATTACAGAAAAGCTTGTTTTACTAGAAATGCTCAGGAGGACCTAGCCAGTAGAAACCTTTGAGAAAAGAAAGTTGGAAAGAGTTCAAGAACCTATAAATATGCATTCGAAGAGGAGGAGGAAGAAGGAACTAATTCAAAAGAGATAGTTAGAGAGCTAAAGGCAACTGGTTCTCATGCAGTTAAGCTAAATAAGAAGAAGTCCACTGAGAAAAGTAAAGGAACAGAAAAGAAGCCTAGAACTAGCCAAACCGGCATGTTAGTAGAAGAGGTTTAAAAAGATGCTTTGGATGATGGTAATCTACAACCCTTGTGTAATCTATATGATTTCTTTGATGAATCTGGTAAGAAAACTCTAGAAGAAGCTACTGTCAAACATTTAAATGTTTTTAACAAGACTCTTGTTGAGATCATGTTTGGCTTGCCTACAAGCCTATACAAGGCTCTAGAATCAAGAAGAGAATCTGGTAGATCTGAGGAAGAAAGTTTGAGAAAAAGGGTTCTTGTAGATCAATGTTCAAAAATGGGTATTGAGGAAATGGACTCAATTCTTCTGAAAATGAAAAATCAATTCATAACAAAATCAAGGGTCAATAAACTTATGATTGGGGATACAAAGGCAATAACAAATGACACTAAGGAAATTATAGAAGAATTCCTGTCAAAAGAAAAGGGAAAATTTGAGGAGGTCCAAGATGAAGAATGTGGGAAGTTGGTAGAAGAAATTCCAGCTAAAATAGTAAATGAAGATAATAATACTGAAGAGGTAGAGGTGGTAGAAGATGTAAATGAGAACATATTTGTTCCTGAGGAAAATTTGACTCCTATCCCTAAAGACATTGAAATTCCTGTAGTAGCTAAGGAGCCATTAGTAGAAATTTTAGAAGAGAAGGTTGTGTCTATTGAGGAAAAGGAACCTTCACTTGTCGTCTCAGAAATTCAATCTAAACCAATCAAGGGTAAACTGCTAGAATCCACTCCCCATAAAGGTAAGGAATCTAAATTGAAGTAGCTAAGGAGCCATCAATAGAAATTTTAGAAGAGAAGGTTGTGTCTGTTGAGGAAAAGGAACCTTTACTAGTCATCCCGAAAATTCAAACTAAACCAATCAAGGGTAAACTGTTGGAATCCACTCCCCATAAAGGTAAAGAATCTGAATTGAAGCGACTCATAGATTTGGACTATGAATTTGATGAAAATTCAATCAATTTGTCCACTCTATCCCCCATTTAGATGATAAAAGTTGCCAAGATAGCTTAGGATAAGGGAAATGAAAGAATACTAAAATCTCACATTGAGGATAGTGAGTTGTTGAAGCTTGCCTCTGAAGTCCTACAAAAATTGTTGCCATCACATGCTTCAGATCCATTAGGATCCACATCTGGTGAGTTGAAAAAGTTGATAAACTTTGTTGACTCCCACTTCAAATCTTTTGAGGACTCAACTTTAGTCAAGGTAAGGAAAGAATTTAAAGAGGATAGACTTGGTAATCTAATCAAGTTGATAACAAGGGACATAAAATTGCTGGAAAAATGGGTGTAAAGAACTCAACAGGCTATAACTAAAGGAGGTAATATCGATAAATCCTACCTAATTCTATCAAAGTTTACAAGTGCTAATGAAAATAAAATAAAGGATATTGAGGTACAACTAGTCGCAATGTCAAATAGTTTTGATCCTCTGGCTAGTAGTATTTATCATCAGAACTGTCAAGTGTTACCTCTCCTTGATCAAATGAAAAAATTGAAGCTTGAAAATGAAAACATCATTACTAGAGTGTGTGATATAAGGGGATTGATTAGTACCAAGATTGATATAATGGAAAATGCACTAAAAGAAGCAAGAAGTGTTGTTACTGCGTCAGATCCTACAAGTTTGGAAACTTTAGAAACATTGCCCTATCTTCTTTGTGGACACATCTCAATTTTGGAGAGCCTGAAGAGTATTTGGGATTTGACTCTTAGCGACTTGAAGATGGTATTTACAAACATTTTCTAATTTTTGTAAGTTTCCATATAGTATGTGTACAAGTTTTGTACCCCTAATTTTTTCATTGATGTCAAAGGGGGAGAGGAGGTATAGTGAAAAATATTTTTGAAGATCTACAGTATTAAGTATTTAGTATGGTGTGTATCGCTAGCATACTATCTTCGACACTTATTCATTTTTCACTAAGTGTTGCCATCAATGCCAAAGGGGGAGATTATTGGCATATGATGGTTGTGGATGTGATTTTTGTATTTTGGTGTTGTCATTGATGGTAACCATAGTTATCTTTGAGGTCCACAGTTTTGTATTCAATCGTACCGGAAGAAGTGAAATTTGTATGTTATTGATAGTATTATCAGCTGAACAAGATATTTGGTTGTGAAATCTCACCGAATCAATTTTCTTGGTTATGGATCATTGAACATGTTTCCTTGGCACAAAGAGAGCATACAATTATTGAATCTAGCAAAAGTATTCTTGTGGCTATAGGTTTGGTTGGACATTCTCTGTCTATTTGCTATGTCAAGCTAACTCAATGAAATATTGTATACTGGATGCATAAAGGTTAATTATTGTTGTTATTATCTTTTTGGTTGTTTGATTATTGGTCCCAACTATTGTTTGGCTGACTTGCTCCGATCTATAAAAATTATCCATTATATGGGTTGACTAGTTGCTAATTTTGTTAAGTTTTTGTGACGGTGGTGCTGTGGTTGAACTAATGTGCGTTGGGCCGTATGTTTGCATTATTATGTATGAAGGCTATTGTGTCACGATTGTTGCAATTGTCTAAGAAGAGATTAAGCGATTTCATGCGCAATTTCACTTGCGCATAAAGATTTTTGTGGGCGAACTTGAGTAGAACAGGGCAGAAGTTCGTCACCAGAGCTTAACTAGAACTATAATTAGGAATTTGTAGATGCTATTATATCAATTAACTTTCTTTTGAAACTATTCTAATCTCTTCTGTAAAGGCAGTGAGCCTTATTTTGAGCAGTGAGCTCTAGATAGTGAGCCTGAATGCAAGTGCATTTCCCTTATGTAATATTCTCCTTGAGTATACTCAGAATTACTTGTGGATTGGCCATCCACCGTGATTTTTCCCCTTATAGGTTTTCCATGTAAAAAAACATTGTGTTATGGTTGTGTGGTTTCTTACTTTCTATTTTTGCATAATGTTATTAATTGAATGTGTTAGAAAAGTTAAAAATAAGGATAATAGAGTTAAAATTTGTAGAACACTGATTCACCCCCCCTCT
>VDFB02146992.1:0-31829 GCA_007258455.2 Sequoia sempervirens
GTTCCTAGACATGTAAACAAGAATGTAATTGGTTCAAAGTGGGTGTTTAGGAATAAGCTAAATGAGAATGGTGAAGTTGTGAGAAACAAAGCAAGGCTTGTATGCAAAGGTTATTCAAAAGTTGAAGGAATAGACTTTGAAGAGATATTTTCCCCGGTGACAAGAATGGAGGCCATTCAGATGTTTTTGGCATTTTCGGCTCATAAATATTTCAAAGTATATCAAATGGATGTGAAGTCTACATTCCTAAATGGCGAATTGGAAGAAGAGGTGTATATGGAACAACCTGAGGGATTTCAGTTATCAGATAAACTGGATATGGTCTGTAAGTTGAAAAATGCATTATATGGACTTAAACAGGCTCCCAAAGCATGGTATGCAAGATTGGACATGTATTTGACACAACAAAGATTCAACAAAGGTTCTGCAGACAGTAATCTTTATTTCAAGGTTGAAGGAAACAAAATTTGATAGTGGTTGTGTATGTTGACGATATCATTTTTGGAGGAAATGAAGGTATGTGCAAGAGATTTGCAAAGGAGATGCAAAAAGAGTTTGAAATTTCTATGATTGGTGAGTTTAATTTCTTCCTTGGACTTCAAGTAAATCAAACTGATAAGGGATCATTCATTTCACAATCAAAGTATGTTAAAGAGTTGTTGAAGAAGTTTGGAATGGATGACTTCAAACCGGTCTGTACCCCTATGGTGACTAGATGCAAACTGAGCAAGAATGATGAATCTCCTAAATTTGATCAAAGAATGTACAAATCTATGATTGGTGGACGGTTATATCTTACTACTACTAGACCATATATCATACATGCGGTATGTTTGGTTGGTAGGTTTCAAGCAGAGTCTAAAGAAGTACATGCTATAGCTATGAAGAGGGTATTTAGATATCTAAAAGGCACTCCAGATTATGGCTTGTGGTATCCTAAGGATACTGATTTCACTTTGAGTGCTTACAATGATGCCAATTGGGCTAGCTGTGTAGATGATCGGAAGAGTACAAGTGGTGGTGATTTATTTCTTGGAGGAAGATTGGTTTCATGGCTAAGCAAGAAACAAGATTCAGTTTCTTTATCCATTGTAGAAGCTGAGTACATTGCAACAACATCTTGTTGCACACAAGTTTTATGGATGAAGCAAAATTTGAAGGATATAGGAGTGATATGTGATGAGCCTATCCCTATCTTTTTTGATAATACAAGTGCTATAAAAATTTCCAAGAATCTAGTAATGCATTCAAGAACAAAGCATATATCAATCAGATATCATTTCTTTAGACAAAGGAGAGGAAGGGTATTGAAGAATAATTGGAAGGCAGGTATGTACAAAGGAATCAAATTACAGATATATTTTAGTAAAACTCTTTAAGGATACTTTTTGAATTATCTCTGGGATTGAGTTGTGCCCTCCCTTGTATTTAAACTAGGTGCTGTGGGTTTAAAGCAATCCGATTGGATCTACAAATTCTTACGTATGCAGCAGACCAATGGCCGAGGTCTACCTCCCTCGAGGTAGAAAAGTTTCATTGCCTAGGTATCAGGGTAGATGGGTTAACACCTCACGAGAGGAAATCAAAATATAGATGAAAATGCTCTAAGCTCTATTATCAGCCAATGTCAAAAAGGGGAGAGTCATGTGAAAAATAGTAAAAGAAAAAGGGGGAGAATATTGCAGGGAAAAGAGAGTGCAAGAAATGTTGTGTAGGTTGTCTAATCTAAAAAATAAAGGAGAGTAGGAATGGAATGGATGTTGTATTTGATGGTTTTTCACATCATGTGTTTCCATCAATGACAAAGGGGGAGATTGTGGCAAGTACGAGTGAGTATGGTGTTGTTGTCATTGATGTCAAAACAATATAGGATGTTGCAGAGAAAGGAATTAAGTGATTGCAGGTTGTGCATGTATAGTTGAGATATTGTAGAGATATTTTGAGTACATGGATTTATCTTTATGGTGTTGTAGGTGTGCAGTTATGATGAGTTTCCAAGTGCTTTTGAGAAATAATGAAGTCAAGTTGTGTGTGTGTTCAGAATGTGATCCGGTTTGTTCTCCAAATTTCTTATGTGTTGATCCTATGCTTGTGTAGATCTGAAGTGATGTTTATGGGTATTTTTTGGTGATATATCTTGGTTTGTAGCTTCTGTTTTGATGAAGATTGAAAGTTGTGTTCACCAATGTGCGAACTGGTTTGGCAACGTTGCTTTTCTGTGACTGGGAGAAATGTGTTTACTATGCAATACTCTGCTAGTTTGTTTCAAGTCATGCAGATCTGGTAGATGGATTTTAATGGTGTTATCTATGTTCCATTAAAGGTGTTCATGCCTTGGTGCTCTAAAAGTTGTGTTTCAAAGTTACTATGTGTGTCTATACAATCCAGATGGACTGATGGAAAGTGTTATGTGTATGAAGGTTGTTGCATTTGCTTTGGATGAATTTGAAGGTATCTAAGATGTGTTTTAGTGTATGGTGAAGCATGTTATGTGGTTTAATGCTATCTTCTTGTTGCGGAAGAGTGTACTTCAAAATTAATTTGTGTTTTCATTAGATTTGGCTGACCTGGTGTCTACACATTATGTGAAGGATAAGTATCAATTAAGGAATTGTGTGATTAATTTGAGACGCTGTTTTGGGTCTTGTTTAAGTGTTGGTTTGATCCACTCTCATTCTCTTCCACTATGGGAAAGTTGTGTTGCCGACCTAATTTGAATTTGTAAAATAAAGTGTATGTAGCCAACCCTAGAGAAAATTTCTAAGGTTGAAGATGGTATAAATACAAGTCGAGATGTTATGGATTGATGCATCAAGAATGCCACAAGTGTGAGAAGCAAGAGTGTGCAAAAGTGAGTTGAGGTAGCAATACTTTAATGTGTCATATTCTTGAAAGTAGCGAGTTGATGGTGTATGCAATCTTTTGATCAAGACTGCAATTGTGTGTAATTTGTTGTGGTGGATTTTTTTGTTATCCTTTGTATCTGTAGGTAGTGAGCCTCCTTGTTGGATAGTGAGTTCTATCTGTAGACAGTGAGCCTTGCATCCAAACAGTGAGTCCTTTTTGGGCAATGACCCCTCTAGTAGTGAGCCACTTTGTAATTAGTTTTGGAATTACTTTATATTGTGAGTTAATCCTCACGTCTGGTTTTTCCTTTATTGGGTTTTCCTTCACCAAATCTGGTGTTTCTTAGATTGATATTGCTTTATGTTATTTGCATTTCATGTTCATACTTAATAAGAAAATAAAGTGGATGTGAAGTTGATAAGTGTTTGAGATCTGTGATTAAGATTGGTGACAGCTAATTCACCCCCCCTCTCAGTTGTCTTGCACCTTTCAACATTGGTATGGAGTAGATCAAATATGTTGGATAAATTGTTTGTCTGAAATCTAGCTTTTAGCATTCAGAGAACCTGTTTTGTGGTCCACATTGCTCCACCATGAATAATATTGTCATGCAGTTCTAAGGTAATTTTGGTGCATGTTGGAGGAATCTAAATCCAAATTTTCAAGCCTTGAAGTCCTCTGAAATTGAAGTTAGAATAGATAGTGTATTGCTTAGATATGACAAAGTTATAGTGACAGAGTACTTGATCAGAATGATCCAAATTCCACCGCAGATGATTGTTATACTATGTGGTTTTGAGGATGTATTTATAGGTGTTAGAAGTGTGTATTTTCCAAGTGGGAAGTATTTTGGAAGTCAACATGTCAAGTTGTGAATGAATAGTTAGTTCATTCTATTGTTTCTTTTCTAGTGGTGCCGACCTAAAGGGTTTGAGGCCATGCAAAATTAAATGATGTACATGGATCAGACTTCTGAGAGTAATTATAGGTCATGTCAAACTATTTTGATGTGTCACACATTTTGGTTTATTCTACAAGGCATGTGTGGTTAAGTTTTCAGCCAACAGATCGAGGTATTGCACATTTCATCTAATTAGGCCGACCTAATTGATGTTGTAAGTGTTTGTAGATGTAATGCATATAAATGTAAGATCATTTTGGTGTTGTAGGAGAGTGGAAGTAGTAGAGTGAATGTATTGATGTGAAAGTGACAAGGTGTGATGCAAATGTAATGTGATAGAGTAGAATATGATAGTTGTGAAGCATGAACTATGTTAAGTCAGTTTATGAGGCTTAATTGGAATTGTCTTCAACATATTATAGATGCATTTTATATGTTCAATCTCTAATAGTGAGCCACTATCTTTTCCATCTTGGTAGTAAGCCATTCCTTCTATTCTGGACAGTGAGTTCTCCGGACAGTGATTCCACCTGTCAGTGAGCCATTGTGTAATATCTTATAATCAGTTATAATATTTTGTGAGCTAATCCTCACTGTGGCTTTCAAGTTTTTTGGTTTTCCACATAAAAACTAGTGTTCTTGTGTTCATTGATGTGATGCATGTTTTCTATGTTCCTTTCTATTATTGCAAGTTTAATGTGATGTAAGTTGATAAAGTTAATGTTTTTCAGTGAATATTGATTCACCCCCTCTTAATATTTTGAGTGTTCAACAATTGGTATCAGAGATTGGTTCCTTCAATTGTCTTGATCATTGAGGTAGATCTTGGAGGTTGAACACATGGCTACAAGGAAGTATTCTATTCCTCCAAAGATATAATCCTTGAAGTTTTACTGAAGAAGATTGTGAAGTTGACATGGAAGGAGAACTCAAATCAGCCCTTGATGATTTGGATAAAGTAGAAGTTGAGAATAGAGATTTGAAAAAGAATCTTAATGATGTAGATGAATGTATTAAGATTTTGAGAGAGAAACTCAAGAAATCTACAAAAATAATAAAAGAAACAAATGAGCAACTCAAGCAATCAAATGAGACTATCACTAGTCTTAAAGTGAAATTTGAAGAAGGAAAAAGAGTCGAAGACTGCTTGAATGCCAAATTAAGAGGTAAATCTAAAGAATGTTCAAAGCTTGAACAAGAGATTGTAACTTTACGATTAGATCCGGAGAAAGAAAAGAATCATTATCATCAATTATCATGAGATTAGATATGATGAAATTACTTAGTTTTCCCTAAAATAAAACACATATTCATCACATTTTTCATACTTCATCAATTATCATCATTATCTATCATTCATATCCACATTCATAACAAATGGATTTTCAACAAATTGGATCAACATCATCTATTATTCTATCATCTGATCTCTCTATCCATTCTTCCTACTAACATCAATCCCATACATCCTGCATCCATCACATCATTAGTATCACGTGCATCCCACATCCACAAAATCATTAGTTATGCATCCATCATATTACATCCCATATCATAGCATCTACATCATATCGTGTAATATCCATAAACCATGCATATCATTAAAATATTAGAAAATTACAAAAAAAAACCATGTCTACATATCATTGCAATCATGTAATCACATCCTGCATCAACAAATAATTAGAATCATCATAATCATATACACATGCATAATCATAATCCCATAATCATAATCATACATTCCATATAAAATTATAAACATCATGCATAACGTCAATAGGAATCATGCACATCAATAGCTAGACCAAAATCAGGTCACCTCAGATATATCATCAAAAAAGGTTCATGATGCATCATCCATCAAATGTGTGATATATATCTATACATCAAAAATAAATAAATGTACAAGAGGCCCAAAGGCTGATGAATGTATATACATCATCAAATCATGTATACAACAAAGTGTACATAAGCAACAAAAATCTATACATCAATATATGTAAAACAAGGATATATCTGCTCTTGTGTCCCTCTCCATCAAGAGTAGGTTGATCAGGAGGTGATCTCATAATCTGTTGTTGATCTACATGCCTTGGAGATCTCATGATCTATTGACTATACCCTAGGGACCTATGCGGATGATCCACATTCATGTACACCTGTGAAGAGGGAGGACCCACTGAGCCACCCTCTGATCTACTAGGGCTAGCTGCTATACCACTCTATGTAGGAGAACTTCAGTTGCCTCCACTCTTGTGGGATAATCACCTCATAGAGAGTCATGTAATAGGTAGACTCCTACACCAAGCATTCTCTCTCCCACATGTGCCTATCCATGGTAACCATGGAGCCCTAACCTATCTCAAGCTAAATCTTGTGGGTGCGCTTTGTATCTCTCTCGACTATGGTTGCATCCCTCTTAGCAGTAATTTGAACAATTTTTCCCTTTATAGCCTATCATCAAGTGTTCTTTGTGTCCTTCTACAATATGGGAATCTCTCTTAGCCCTAGTTAGGTCTCTCTATCTCTCTTGTGACCTATATGAGTTGTGCAGTCACACAATCTCTCTCTATATAGTAACCATATCATTCATGACAAGCCTTGTCACACTCTAATAATGCAACAACTAATCTGACATCTGTGTCACCATCTCCTCTATCCTCTAGCTACTGTTGATCTAGCTAAGGAGGTAGTCCTTGTTGCTAATCCTGCTAAGGTCCTTGTTATTGATCCTATCTAGGGGAATCCATCTATGCAACCTGTACTAACTACTAATGCTCCACAATAGCCCTCTGTCTTTGTTGAACCTCTCAACTAGGCATTTCTTGGTCTCTCCTCCTTTGAGCCCCAATAGCTCTTGATCTACCTAGTATTGGAGGGTGTTTAAATATCAAAGGTCATTGTTGCACCCACCAAGCATTATAATTTGAAGTAGTCTCGAGATCACTTGGACCACCTGCCCATCCCCATGCAAGGGGATCCATTTGGTCAAACTCTGTAAGTGTGATATGAGGTAATTCCTATGGATCCCAAACTAGAATCTCTCACACTATGCAAGAAAAGATGGTGTAATAATCAACATAAAATATGGTTTGTCTCTCTCCAAACTACATGTAGACCCTATTCAACACATATCGCTCCACAAAGTCTTAAGTGTGCCCACTTAACCATTGGGTCTATTTGTAAAATGTCATGTGGAAGTGATCATCCCTCCATGCCTCACACCTGATCAAGGGTCTCCAAATGAATTCTTTCATGTCATCAAAAATCCCTCGCTAGTAGTGAAGCTCACTATTCTCCTATAAGTGATTGGATCACCGTATCTGTTGGAAAAAGGATCTCCAATGTCTCACTCTATCTCAACGATTGGACAAGTAACCACTATCCTCTCCCATGTCAAAACATGGAGTAAGTTCACGCCTGCCTAAAGACTGGTGGCTCCCCTATAGCACACCTAGTGCATGCCATGATATAGATGCACTAGAATGCATGGCCCCATGGATAAGTGATCCCCTCAGTAAGCATGCCCTCAATCACTACACCCCATCTGATGGGAAACTGTTGAGATCATCTATTGGGATTCAAAGGCCCTATGATCAGTCCAACTAATACAAGTGTGATCTCATCAACCTCTCCAATATAAGGGAACATGTCAATCTATTTATCCTCCACTTATAGCTCATCCTCACCCAGGAGTGTCACCATAGCTGCTCCTCCTCAGTCCATGTCATACACAACTCGAGAACCCTGAATACGAACTCAAAGGATGCACCAAACATCCTCCAGAGTCACTATACACTCCCTTGTGGGTAGATAGAAGGTATTTGTGTTAGATCTCCATTTCTCTACAACTACTGTCATCATCACCCTATGAACTCGTACCTTAGGCATGCATGTAATATAATAAAATCTAATCTCGACCAAGAACTTGATCTCCAACTCATAGATGTGAGATAATCTATCTAAAATCCTAGGCCATTGCTCTCGGGAGTAAATAGGATTGAGCATTGCCTACAAGCATAGCACCCACGATGTCATATTATTAAATTTTTGAGTAAAAACCTAAGTTTGTTGCCTAAAAGAATAAATGTGTCACTATGTACAAATGCATTGAAGCATTACAATAAAATGCGAGAACACAATAAACCCCTAAAATCAAACTTGAACGTATTTTGAAATGTGTCACTTTACCTATGCTAGTATATTGGAAACATGCTTAGAACTTAGAACATACATGTCACTTTATCTCAAACATGAAATTTTGCAAATGCATATGTGCCATGTCAATGTTCATACACATCGATTTGTAAATCGATGCTTGTGTTTTCCTACCTTTTGCTAAAAATTAAGCATCCTAAAACTACATGCAAGAAAAAATTAAAGGTGTACGTACTGCTTGAACCACTCGTGTAGGCCTCTGGTACTATCAGACTAGATCAGCTTGGTGTGGTGCCTAAAGAATGTGAGCCATCGTGAATGCATGTTTGTGAAGCTAGATGATCAAAGCTCTAAAAATCAAGATAATTGAGAGTGCAAATGAGGATGTTTTGAGCCTAATTGCCAATATATTACCTAGGAAAAACCTAGGGTTTTTCCCTTGGCCACCTTGCATTATCACTTAGCAAGCCTCGCCATCATGCCTAATCAGTTTCTAGGACCCCTAGGGCCTCATTTTTTATCCTCTTCTCATCTGAACGAGTCTTGAACTCTTATCATGAGCCTGACCGAAAAATATTTTTTTTTCTTGCCGACCTCTCGAGGGAGCAGCCTAGCATCCTATTGTCCTTCCATCATTCATTGGGGGCACAATGGGGCATCAATTTTTTTTTTTTTAAATTATCTGAGAAGTGATTATCTTTGAAACAACATAACTAGTACATTGTGTCAAAGAGGGGAAAATGTAAACATACAGAAATGCCTAATGCATACCAAACATCCCCAATTTTGCATTTTTGCATCATTCTTATCATTTTCATGCACTTTCATCATTTTCATCCTTGATCTTGCATTTTACATCATTTTCATCATTTTTGTCACTCACTATGCATTTTGATCATTCTCATCCCTGATTTTGCATTTTTTGCATCATTTTCATCACTTTTATCACTAATTCCCCCTTTTACATCATTTTTCATCATTGTAACCTAATTTCCTCTATTAAATAGATGGCTTTAATTTTTTTAATTAATTCATCATTTTGTATTAATTTCCCCTTTATCATCCCTAGAAAAATATAATTTTCTTCTAATGTCCCATAGTTAAATAATTTTAATTATTTAATTATCTAATTTTCCCTCCCACTTGCATGAAATATTCTTTTTAAAAATAGAATATTCTAATCCTTCATAATTAAATAATTTTAAACTATTGAATTATTCTTATTTCCCTCCAAATGACATATTCTCATGGAATATTCTTTTTCAAAAATATCCCAACTTAACTCAACTTCCTCCACCCTCCATTTTATCAAGATTTGATCTCAACCATCCATTTCAAAATATCTCAACCAATCTCCTAAAATTATGGAGATATTTTGAGTTCAAAATTGTTCTTGACCCTTCATCATCCTTGATTCAATCTCATCCATCGTTCTCAAGATCAATCCTCCACCATTGATCTAAATTTTAAAAATCTATAAAATAATTATCTTCCCTCCATTATCACCACCTATAATAATTTGAGCTAACTCATGTCATTTGAGCATTTTTGAGCAATCCAATCATCTCATCTAGATTATTTGAGATTTTGAAATCAATGAGAGTCATGATTGGGCAATCCAACACACTATCAAGAAAATACAAAATGGAATGCTAGGTTTGCACAAGTTGTTTTCATGTTTTGATTTGAATTTCGTTGTTAATTGTGATTTCTAACTTGTTTGTATTCAATTTCATTTGTAAGTGGGATTTGATCATTCTTTTGATATGGGTATTTGTGAATTATAACCCTAATTGAATATTTCATGTTTAATTTTCATTTTCCACTAATCTCACTTCACAAATATAAATCAATCCTTCAAATCAAAGTTAACAAATAAAGCTCAATATACATCTTATACAAAATAAAAAACGGGCTCTACTGGGTAGAATAAAATTTAACATAATCAACATACAAAACTTTGTATACATAATATGTCCTTGTGTTTTTGCAATTCCTTGGCCCCCTTATATTTTGTAATCATTCTTTGCTTTTCTTGATAAACAAATAAATAAATAATTTGCATACATTAAGAGAAAATGAATACTCTTTTCAAATTTGTGTAATCCACATAACATTAAATTTTATATATTCTTTATCCACATTTTAATATTTTTTATGTTCTTAATGTTGCATAAAAGATACTTCATTACAAATTCATTCCATTAAATAATATAAAATTATTATTTACATTAATTTTTTATACATGACCTAATAATGGGTTGACAATTATCTGAGAGCCATTTTGATTTAGTGATGGATATATTTTGAAGGATAATCTAGTACAAATATTCTATGGAAGATAAGTCTTATTTTAAGAGCATCATTTTCAAAATGGTAGTGGCTAAGTATGGTGAGCATTGATTGCCACCTTTCCTTCATCTCGGCTTTAGGTGTTTCTTCATGGGGGCGTGTTTTTTAATATAATTTTTTGGTTTAATGGTGTCCTATAATTCATGGAAGGAAAATTTTCAAAATTAAGATTGCAGATTGAAGGGAATAAAACTAATTGATAAGGAGAAGGCATATTAGAGGAAGGAACGAGAGACTAATCAGAGGATGCTCAAAGATTTTTCTAAATATCTAGAGTAATAGATCATTCATTTGGGAGTTAGCCAAGGAGATGGTTGGTGTGTCATAAATAGGGATAAGGAATATTAAGACCAAAATCCTATTGGATCATGAACACTCATAGGGAAGGAGGAACATGTTTGATGTAGCCTAATTTTTAATTTACACTTTATTACTATCAAACATGTCTAGCTTTTATATTGTTCATATGTAGTGATATTTAGGATATGGAGCATTAGGTGAAGGTCTATTTCAACTATCTAATTGATTAGTTGTAGACCCTAAAGCAATACTAAGAATGCATTCAATAAATTGTTGAATAGATTGTGAAGATACTTAAAGTTAATGTCCCTATGATGCTAGTCTTATTTTAAGAGCATCATTTTCAAAATGGTAGTGGCTAAGTATGGTGAGCATTGATTGTCACCTTTCCTTCATTTAGGCTTTAGGTGTTTCTTCATGGGGGCATGTTTTTTTATATAAATTTTTGGTTTAATGGTGTCCTATAATTCATGGAAGGAAAATTTTCAAAATTAAGATTGCAAATTGAAGGGAATAGAACTAATTGATAAGGAGAAGGCATATTAGAGGAAGGAACGAGAGACTAATCAGAGGATGCTCAAAGATTTTTCTAAATATCTAGAGTAATAGATCATTCATTTGGGAGTTAGCCAAGGAGATGGTTGGTGTGTCATACATAGGGATAAGGAATATTAAGACCAAAATCCTATTGGATCATGAACACTCATAGGGAAGGAGGAACATGTTTGATGTAGCCTAATTTTTAATTTACACTTTATTACTATCAAACATGTCTAGCTTTTATATTGTCCATATGTAGTGATATTTAGGATATGGAGCATTAGGTGAAGGTCTATTTCAACTATCTAATTGATTAGTTGTAGACCCTAAAGCAATACTAAGAATGCATTCAATAAATTGTTGAATAGATTGTGAAGATACTTAAAGTTAATGTCCCTATGATGCTAGTCTTAATAATTTTGATGTTGTGAAGATGAAGACTTAGAGGACCTGGTGGAGATTCCTCTACTAGGTAATCATGAATTTTGTGCTAAATACAAAAAATCATTGTGGGAGTTTAGTGAGGCCTATGTAGTTTTCTTCCCCCCCACATGCTATGGATTGGAATATATGATATGAATATTGATTTGTTGACTAATATGAGGGGTTTGACATAATTTTCTCTTATTTTTTATTCCTTTTGTTGGTGCTTCACCTATGGTCTAAAGGTCTTAATTTTAGATGGTTTATGGATCTTTGCCAAGGTTTTTTTTTCCATCCTTGAACCATGGTTGTGATCAAAGTAATATATATTGTATGACAAATATTAATATACCTTTCAACAATAATTTATGGGAGCACCTATTTTAGCTCTTGATTGTGGTTTGATATTCTTATGTAATAAGATGTCAAAGTTTGTTAATATTGATGCTTTCAACTTGATGATCATATTTGGATATATAATCCAAATTTTGATGGATCCAGTGAACACCTTGTTCCCAACAATATGAAATTTTAATGCTCATTTTTTATGGCCCCTATGTACCTAACTCAAGTTTACTAGTATGTATATGTTTGTGTGTGTGTGTACATATACATATAAATATATATACAAAGACATAGTCTAAGTCTAGAATGTGAAGAATAAGTCTAAATTATATCAATAAATTCAAACTAATCCAATTTACTTGTATATACAAAGAAACAGTCGAAGTCTAGAATGTGGAGAATAAGTCTAAAGTATATCGATCCACTCAAACTAATCTAATTTATTGGAATAATTTTACAAGTAGTCTAAATTGAAAAGAAGATGCCCATTTTCTTAAAACTTGACAAGTATAATAAGTTAAAATATTTATAATATTAATCCAAAATATTTCACATACGAGAATATTATTACAAGTCTAGATTGTAATGAATAACTATTTTTTTGGAATATCTAGAAAAACTATTCTAATATATTTGAAATAGCATTCTATCTAGTTCAAATTAGGGGTATAAGTCCACATTATTTTAAATAGTTCTAATGATGATCTAAAATGAATTAATTTGTGTTCTTATATGCAATATCATAATACAACAATTTGAATATTGCATGTTTGAGTCAATGGACAATAACTAATTAAAAGTTAGCTTTGGCTTAGAAGATTGAGGTGAAAATCACATACAAAGTTGTGATCCATATTCAAACTTCTAACTAGAATTCTAAACCAAAGTAAAGAACATTAAAATGAGGATTGGATCCAAACTAATAAAAACAAAAAACTTAGAATAAAATTAAATACAAATTAATACCCAATTCTTACACAAAATATGTAATCTAAACATTACTTTATAGTATTCAAAACAAAGAAGAAAAAAATGTATACACAAATGATAGAAACAACTAAATTACAAAGATATTGGCACATTTGCCTTTTAAAAAAGCAGATTACAACATGATGAATAATAATGTATTTATACCAAAAAGCATCCTTGGGCTAGACAACCATGATTAGGGATCCTTTCGTCAAAGTCACCCACTCAAACCTAACCCAATTGTACCTCCAAATATTTGACCTTTGTGAATGACCTAATCAAGAAACATACCATCATCCTTACCATTTATGTTCAACTAATTAACCCACAATCTTTTTACAAGAAAAGTATCATTTCTTATCTCACGAAATCATTTCTTATCTGCACACGAAATCATATTCAAAGTTGATTTGATTTCTAGCAGCTTAAACTAATGTCGTTCATTGTATTCAAACCAAAATTATTGTTTTTTTAAACTTTAACCGTGTAGAAGTGATGTTCTCCTTATCCATCAATCAAGCCTGGTTCGGGAAGGCTTATTATCGTATACTTTACGAAAAGAATGATGAGTGGGGGAGAATCTAGAAAGGAAAGGACTGGTTTGGTGTCTGAAAAGGAAGGCATGTGATTTTCCAACAGAGGAGGGGCATTGTCAGCCCACCATCTGCCCCCTTTTTTAATATAAAGCATGTGAAGAAAGATCCCCCTTCATTACGTCATCTGCTGACGTTGTGGGCATGACGACTGCATAGTCCAATCCAGTCCATATCATGGCCGGAGTGTCTCTAGTTGGGCCTCTTCTCCTTTCACACTGCAAGTGAGAAAGTGATGAATGGCAATTATGAGGTTTTGACGTTTGATCAGGCTAAGACTGTTCATGTCCTCTTTTACACCTGCATTATATGACATTTTGTGTATTTAACTTTTGTCCACACCAATCACCATTGCCACCATTTTTTTATATGGGGGTAGGTAACATAGGTAATGAAGTCTAGCTGCATGGTGAAGTCTATTCACACCATTTTTCAAATCTTAAATTTTCTATTGTGTGTCTATTCAAAAGACTTTGGGTCAATTTTTTTAAATATAGTTGTTGTCTTATTAGCTTGCATTTCAAAAATTTTGAGATATGTGAGAAAAATGTGTATTTATTCTCACCATCTTTCAAACTTATTTTAGAGTCAAATTTTTCTAAAATATAGTTGTTATCTTATTGCATCTCAAAAATCTTGAGTTAAATGATCAAAACATGTATCTAAGAATATATATTCTCACCATGTTTCAAATTTCTTATTTCTTATTTTGGGGTCAACATTTCTAAAATATAATTGTTATCTTGTTAGCTTGCATGGCAAAAATATCGAGTTAAGTAACCAAAAAATGTATTTAAGAACATTTACTAGATCAATAGCATGCTAAAAAAGATACATAGGAGGGCACATGAAATTCATTACAAGATCATTTGGTCTGAGTTGTAGCAATCTCAATTCCATTAGAATTGCATGGTGTGTTCTCCATATTTGCATGTCCCTTGAAGGCCTTTAATGTGTGTTGACAAACAAATGATATTTGCCAATTTCAATTTTTTGGAATAAAATTCATTCGTTAAAATGGGCGAGGTTACCTTTATTGAAAGCCAAAAATAAATCAGAATAAACACTACATTTGTTCATGAGTGAGGTTTTAATGTGCTAAAAACTAAATAAAAGAAACAGTGAAAATGCAAACATGCAAGTTAAATTGAATAGAAATCAAATTTTGATTTAATTCTACACAAGGAAAATAAAATAGAATATAACAACCCTTTCAACACATATAGATGTATAGGAGAAAAAATTAAAATTCTACACTAACATAAGAAAATACAAAATAAAAATTGATTCAGGCATAAAGTTCTTATTCATTTCCAATTTTTTCTCCAAAGAGCACAAATTCTTATTTTCTCTATGAACTAAAAAATTAAATTACTAATACTCAAAATTGCAAAACATATATATAAGAAGTGACTTTTCAATATCCTTCCATGATCATTCGTACTCCACTTCTAAACTTTGTAAATGTTTACAAATAGTATAATGCATTAATTCCCAATGTGTGAACTTTTTGGAATAAATGAAATGTTTGGTGCAAACTATATAACATAAAACATTAAAATTTAATATTACAATTCAACCAAAAATGATGGCCATATAACTATCATATGAACTTTATTAATAATCTTCAATATCAATGATTCCTTTCTAAATTTTTAATTGCTTCTTTCATGGCTTTCATCTCAAAATATGAATATTTTGCACTTAGGAGGGTGTGTTATGATTCATGACCAATTATTTTTCAATTTTTTTACACAAAGCTTTTGACCTCATAAATTGATCAATAGTTGTATTGTTGAGCTCAAATGACTTCCCTTTTATCACTTTAATGAATTATTCTCTTAAATTGCTTGTAGAGTTCATAGATCATTGATCATCATAGAATTCACATGAAACATTTTTTTATGAAATCTTTTATGTTATACAAAATTTCGCAAGGTATGAAATTCTATATAGCATAATGTTATTAGAGGTTATATAGCTCTATAACTTTGATAAAAATATCTAAATAGAATATATTTTTACCTTATAACATATAAATGTCTTCCTTAACCTACTTGAGGGTAGCCAACCCCCTAAAAGATTTGTTAAAATTGAGCTAATTGAAAGTTGTCCCTAGTCACCGGAAAAAGATACTAAGAAGCACATGATTCCCCCCCCTAAGATTGTGGATCCCTCATGGTTTGACCTTCTTAAAATCACCCCAGAAAAATGAAATTCCTCCTCCCCCACTTCCCTTGGGGACACAAAGAAAAGAAAAATTATCAAACAATAAAATCCAAATACTCCCACTATTACCATACAAGATGATAAAGAAATAAGCCCTGATAGTGGTTCTAATCCCCCAACTGGTTGTAGGTCAACACATTTGGCCTTAGCTGCTTCGAAAGGAAAAGAAATAGGAAAGAAAACTAATAATTCTGGGGACAAGAAGAGTGTTGCTTTATTGGACTCTGAGAAGAAGGGGAAAAAGGGCACCACGAAAGAGTCGGATGCCTCCTTTGAGGAGGAGTATGTCCCGAATAGTCTAGGAGAAACGGGGCATTCGAAAGAGGAGGAAGTTTTGGCTTCTAAAGATGTTGAAAATTCTAGTCAGGAAGTGGAAGAGGACAACTCTCATCGGGTGATGGTGCATGGTGAGGTGGAGGGCATATGCCCAAGAGTTGACAAAGAAAAGTAGGATACAAGTGATACCCCAATTGATCTCCAAAACTCTGGTGGAGGGAAAATTGGGTATAGATAAGATGACTATTGAAATGCTCGTGGAAAAAATGGAACATGTTGAGAAAATGATGCAGCAGGAAGACAATTCTGCTAGATTCCAGGCCATTGAGGGTGTCATTAAGAATGTTTGTAGAGTGATTCAGGGTGTTATGGAAAGAGTTGTTATGGGAACCATTTTTGGTCAGGGCAAGATCACAAAGCAGTAGAAGAGAAAAGGAAAGCAGGATGAAGCAGAGCGGTCTAGGACTATGGATGATAAGGATAGCCTTGAAGGAATTGTGGAATACCTGAATACGATATGAAGCCTAATCAAGGAGTCCTAATTCTTTGTTATCTGGTTTTTGCTCTTTGGTTCTATGGAAAATTTTATCTGGTTTTTTTACTCTCTTGTTATGTTTAAGTTCGATACTGGCTCTAATAGCCCAAACTTGATCTATATGTTGTTAATCTATGCTTTTATGGTCTTTGGTCTTTTGGACATTATTGACAGGTAATGCCTACTTTATATATGGACTGATATTAGTAGGATCTAGTTATTATTAAACTGTTTCTTAGATAAGTTCATCTGCTATCTTCCTATTATGTTTGGTTAGTGTCTATTCCTTGTGTTGTGTTCGAGGAGACCTTTGTTGGTTCCTTGTTGTCTCCTCTATTTTGTTGTTTCAGTTCAGGTTTGGTTGGTCTAGAATTTTTGTTGTTTTGTATGGGATCAGGGCCCTTACCTTGCTTATCTAGTCAAAAACATATAAATGTCTCAAAATACACTAAAATAAAATATTACACAATTAATGATTTAGTAAAATAGCTATGTTTATAAATTATTAACTGTTTATATTTTGAAGAGGTGTGGAAATTACCTAGTGGGTATTTTCCATCCTCCATCCCTATATATAATCAGAGTTCCCTCAAAGTAAAATTATTTTTGAGGGATTTTTAGATTGCATATGAGGACTTGATAAGCTATATTAGAATATATAAAGAAGAGAATAATTCTCAAGTTCACATTCTATTATTACATATGAAAATTTTCGTATAGTGATGTTTTATTATGGTTTTTTTATCTAATGGTTTTTTTCACATTAATATTTTTTGTGTTTCTATGTTTTTTATATAGTTCTTAATTTTTAATTGATTTAATCATTCATACATTTAAATAATATTTATTATTAATACTTTACACATCTAAAATTAGATATTTATTTTAATTTAACATAGGATTAAAGCATTCTTTAGAGTGTACATTTTCTTTTTCTTTTTTTTTATAAAAAAAACAATAAAGTATTTTAGAAGCTAAGTATATTTTTTAAATCTTCCATATTATCCTCTTTACCTACATTCTAAAATCATAATTAAAATATTAATATTTGTATATTTAAAAATATAATATATATAAAAAATATAGACTAAATTATATAATTTTACTTATATTATTTAATAATATAAACACTATAATATATATATATTACGAGATATTGTATATTATATGTAGACACCTAATTCTAACTAGCATATTTTCATCCACAATGATTCATTTTTCTATCATTCGACCTAATTAATACATCTTCAGTATTTAATTAAATAATTTCAAACTATTTAATTAAATTATCTATTTCACCACTATTCATCTATATTAATTAAATAATCAATATTATTTAATTAATTTACTAATTATTTTTCTATTCTAAAATTTAATTTATTAATCTACATTTCCTAAATTACATAATTGTTTTAATTAATGATTTTTTTCTCAAATATTTTTTTTGTTAATCAAGTGATAGGCCACTATAATTTTATTAATATTAAATATATATATTTTATACAAGATCCTAGTTCAGGCGGACGTATTGGCGGGAAAGAACCAAGAAGAAAACCCCTAGTTATAGTCTGAGTAACTGACTTTTATGACTTTTACAATTCGACAATTGGACCAACACAGTTAGATTGACTGGTACAATAGACTAATATGATCCCGTTTCCTACCCTATACAAGCTACTAAAAAACAAAGGACTACATCTAACTGATGCATCACATAAGAACATCCCCCACTTCATGCCCAATAGAAGTGTGATGCCCATTACATTTATATAGCCCATTACATAAGATCAACAATGCGAAGCCCATTACATATATATAGACCCTTTCCAAAAGAACTAAGCCCATTACATATATACAACCCCTTACCAAAAACAAAAACTATTAGGCTAGAAAAAAAACTAATTAAAAAGATAATGACTTGTTTCTTGCTCTTTTAAAACCATTGACTGAGCTTTCTTCTGTTTCCACATGCTTGTCAGAATGTTGATGATCATAAGAAGGAATAGTTTTGTTGATATCTGGAATGTAACGATAACAATATTTCCTTTTTGCAGCTTGTGGAGTGGCTAAAAGTTGCAAATCATGAACACAAATGTGGCTTTTCAAGAAGGAAATTGCATGATACTTCCGTTTAAAGTTATCTATCTCCTCCAATGAAAATGTCGATCTATTCTTGTTAAGAGCCTGATATAAATAAACTGAGGTATCCTACATTGTTGATAACAACATTCCTTTAAAGATTTATGCATACCTCATGTCATAATATATGAGATGTCTTGGATAAAGACCCCCAATCAAACCTTCACCCATAGTAAAATCATACTGCTATACGCTATGAAGCAAAGCATCATTTTGCAAGTATATGCTAACAACAAACTTGTTAGCAATGTTTCTCAAAACATCAAAGTTTTGAACCAAATCCAGTATATTTGATAGAAATGTGGAAAGTAAATCAGCAGGAAAAATTAACCTTTGCAGCTCTATGTGCAAAACATTCTCTCCAATAATGGCTTTTATGCAATTTAAAGTAGATTTTGTAATAACCCTCCTGGTTGCTAGTTGGACTCGTAGTTTTTATGCTTTGATTTGATACATTGATACTATGATGGTACTATTATTGTTTGATTTGGTTAGTTAGACATTTGATGATGTTGTTATTCCATTTGTGGACATGATTATTTCATATGACATTGTGGTTGGTGATGTTAGTTGATTTTCAGAATTATATTATGATGCAGTGATTTAATAAATTATGTTATGAGATGAATTGTTAGTTTAGAAATGTTATTTTATCAATCATATTATAATTGTTAGGATAGATGTGATGAAGGACAGTGTAGCATCACTCATTGCGAGTGCTCTGTTATGCTGCGATTCCTTCTCACAAATACAAAGCTTTGATTTTATATATGTATGCACATGTACACGACTTCGTTTGTATGCAGGTATTGCAGGTACATAGTCTCGATTCCACCTGCTTCGGCAGGACAAGGGCGAGCACCAATAGCCCAACGGTTAAATGTTGAAACAGAGGTGACAATGAAGTCATCTCGATTCCAATCTTGTCAAACCGTCGAATTGAATGGTATTGCACGCTCTTGTTGTTGTCGTTCTTTGTGGGTCATGTTTGTGTATTGTCGTATGTTATTGATGTTGGTATTTTATAAGTCGTGGTTTAGTTTATTAAATGTTGGTAATAATTGTTATTATAATGTTAGATTAATTTGTATGTAAATATTTAAATGTTTTATTTTAAAAAGTCATGTGCTAATTAAATATTAAATTGTGTTTGTTATTTTAATTAAAATTATCCTGTTGAAGATAATTATAAAACAAAGAAAATAAATAAATTAAATTTGTGCATAGCAAATAAAACTTGCAAAAGCAGATTTAAAATAGAAAGTATTGAAAAAGGAAACATACTGGAATTAAATTAGATAGTTTCTTTTATATTAGATTTTTTTTAGAGTTTTTGGAAAAGGAAAAAGGCATCTTTTATTTAGTTGCAGAATTGTGAATTTTGATTCACGGGAAGATTGTGACAGAAGTTGAACAATAAAATAAAATAAAAATAATGTCTTCGAATGTAGAAATCTTTTGAAGTTTTTGGGAAAGGGATTTGTAAATCTATTGCTGCATGTTTTGGGAAGGGTTTCTGAGAGAGTATTAGATTTGAAGTTGAGCACTATATTCTGGAGAGGGATTCTAAAGGAGGAACGAAAGTTGTTCGAGAAGACTGTCGGAACCAAGCGAACTTCATCAGATTCTCGAGAGCGTAGGACTCCAGGTTCCACTCTCTTCTCTTGATTGTTTTTGAATCTGTAAAAGGAATAGAAATGGATTTGAATTAATTTTTATTTGTAAAGGAAAATAAATAAACAAATGAATAAATATGGTTGATTGTCTTAAAGAAAGAAAACTTTTGATTAAATAGAAGATTAATAGAAGAAATTAAACTGTTCTTTTGAAAATGTTTTGTGTCTTTATTTTATTTATTTTTCAATTTGACTGTAAATGAAATCTATCTTTAAATTTAGAGAAAAATAGAGTTAATTAAAAAGGATTTGTGTGAGAAAAGAAAGCTTTTGTTTGAATAGAGAATTACTAAAAGAGATTAGACTAGTTGTCTTAAAAGTTAATGGATTGTTCTCAATTTGTCAAAACAAAACCTTCATTCTCTGAAATGTCCCATTTAACTATACGGTTTTATTGTGAGAAAATTAATTCCTCTTTGAGAATAATGAAATTTGAGGTTTTTTGTTTTGAAAATTTATTTATTTGTGAATGTATTTATTTATCCCGCTATATTTTACTATGTTATATATATATATATTTTATTTTATATATATATATTTATTTTATATCATACTAATATCTCTGTGCGTCAGCCGTTCGTATCACATTTTTTTTAATTGAAGAAAATAAAATTTAGTTCTGGAATTCGAATTATGTTTTGGTCTTTTTTTAAAAAAAAATTAATTGGAAAAAAATTTAAAGGTACAGGGGAGGGTTGAAGGGACGAGCGAAGCGTACCTTCGTCCCTCACTCCCCCTGCCATGGTACACTGCACACAGTAGTTTTACGAGTGTGTAGCAATGACTACTGAGCAGTCAATAAGACTGCTGCAGACAGTCAACTGGGCCGTCGGCCCTTTCTTACTATGTTTTAAATTTTATTAAATTTTATATTTATATATATAGTTCTATATATTTATTTTATTAAATATTATAAGTATAATTTATTTTATTTTAAATAGAATTATAATTATTTTATTTAATATTATTGTTATTTTAAAATGTAATTTTTTGTATTTTAAATAAAATGTTAATAATGGTTATATATAGATATTTATATATTTAAAGGGCAGTATTTTATCTTTTGTTATGTTGAGCAAATAATTTAAAATAGAAAATTAGTTTTACTATAAATGGATTATACTGAGTTAGTTATATTTCATTATATTTGAAAATGAGAATCTTTTTTTTTGTTTTTGTAACGATTAGCAAATTGGTGAGATTGATTTAATTGAATGATTGGGAATGAATTACATTAAATTTGGTGTTGTCTTGCAAAATTAAATTGAGTTATCATTTCCGTTATGGCTATTATTAGTGTTGTCCATGTGGGAACCCTGTTGTTTTACAAACCCTTGTTCCAAAGGCTCGATTTATTTTCTTGGACGTTTATCCTTGTACTTTTTGGATTTGAATATTACATGATTTTGTTAAGCATCTTTATTTGGAAGGGTTGTACGAGATTGTGGTCATTGTGATTATGAGTGGTCGTGAGATGGATTTGTCTCACATGTCTTGTTTTGTGTTATATGCCTTATACTTGATGGTACAACCCTTGCCTTATTTCGGTTTCTGTTAGGGGTCTTAGGGAGAGTGGCTCTTCGTGGGGGCTGTGCCTCGGGTAAGAGGAAGTGCACAGGAGAACCCACGTAAGAGTAGTTAAGCAAGTGATAACCTAAAAAAAATAGAATTAGGGGGATGGGTAGTAAAACACACAAGATAATAAATATTGGATTCCTCGTCTATGCATTAGGGCTATCATAGACTAATGATAGACTGAGAAGGCTGTGGTCATCAAAGTCATAATCTCGTCTTCATGAGAGGTTATCGACTCCGCATGAGCTACCCTATGGTGCCAGCGCCTCAAGTAGGAGGAAGAGCCAGGAGATCCATAGATGGGTGCTAGCGCTTCAAGTTGGAGGAAGAGCCAAGAGATCCCATGAGAGCTATGCGATGACACTCTCCACTAGACACCCTTGTGCATTATTTCTTGTCACCTCTGGAATTGTAATCTTTATGTTGTTTTTGATTCTTTTGAAGTTGAGTTATGAATGTTCTTTGGTAACTTGTTTATCTGTTATTGCTTTGATCTATTTCATAGCTTTATCTTTTGTTGTCTCGTAAATTTTGTGGATTATGTTGTTGTGTTATTGAGTTTGTACTTTGTTGTTTATGAAGTCGATTTGACAATCATGGTCGAGTTAACTTCATTGTCACCTCTGAGCATGGGGGGTGAGTTATTCATAACTCACATGGTTGGGTGGAATGTGCTTTGCACCCATTGGGTTCCCCATCAATGTCCTATCTTCTCAGCATTTTTGCAGTTGGATTTGTACCAGTGTTCACTTTGTAAATTCAAAATTTATTGTACTTGTATCATCCCACATGTTTGGGAAATTTGTTGTAATTCTTATATCAAGAGCTTGTAATGTAATTTTATAACAATGATGTAATAGTTAGGATCATTTGTAACTTTGTTAAAGAGATTCATTATGATTGCAAAAGGTAATGTAGTAACACTCTCGCTCTTGGTTCATGGTGGTATTCTTATTCATGGTTATTATAATATAAATGGATATGTTGTTCAATGTTGTCTTTTGCTTTCATTTAGATATTTTCGATGTAACCTCGTGTGCCCCAGAGAACTAAGTGTGATAATGTGATGTAATGTATAATGTGATTATGGTTTAATGTTATTGCATGTTTAATTTAATTGTTTTAAAAAAAAATTATTTGCTTTGTGTGTGTTCTCTGGGGTTTGCACGACGGGCATTACAGATTTGATTTGTGATGGACACATTTTGACGATAGTAACAATAGCTTGCAATCTATCAAGACTTGATTACCTTATAACCTGTGAAATTCTAGCGATGAAATGATAGATTAATCATAATGTCACCTTGGGAGCACATCACCATGAAATATCTTCATCCAACATATTTATGAGTGCAGGTACGACCAAATAGGTATTTTTCAGATCTGTCTTCCTCGAGTGAGGGAAATTCAAGAAGAGAAGAGGAAAGCAAGACATGTAGTATGTCTAAAAGAGGGAGATCAACTAGAAGTCAAAAGATTAGAAGAAAATCTTGTAAATGCATGGAATTTTTTCTTGTTGAAAGGGGGTCATGTTCTTATGATGATGAGAGCATAGGCGACATCGAGGTTCCCTTGAGGTACAAACATCTACGGAAACAATGGGTACCCAAGGAACTTCCTCCAATAAACACTTATTTTTGTGTCAACGAGAGGATATATCGCATAGCACCATCGTCATTACATGGTTTGGGCCTATTTTGCATGGATGGCATAAAGGTTTGTTACAAAAAAGTTACTAAATTGATGGAGTATGTTGGACCCTATTATAGTTACAAAGATTGGATGCAACTGGTTCGATATACATGAAGTATGCGTAGGTATGCACTGTCAAAAAATTATATACAACTAAAAGATAAGGATCAAAATAAAGGAGTGGCTATGTACATTGACGGAAGGCCAAAAGCATCAGGGAATATTGCAGGATTTATAAATAGTACATGACCTGGGTCAACAAATAAACAACCCAATTGCATATTCGAGGCATGCGAGGGAAACTGTGTATTTGTATGTGCGATAAAATTAATAACTGCAAGGGAAGAGTTGATAATCGATTACAATTTGAATCACTTAGTTACAAACATGGTTACTATGGGGGTGGTACATACTATGTACCATTTTACCCAACTTCCAATTAATGACTCCAATATACCATTTTATTCTTATGTTTTTTTCATAAGTCTATTGGTTTCATTTTGGTAATATTTTTTTATATTTAATTTTTGTCACAAGGGGACATTGATCGTACGGAGAAGGCTCTGGCCCAGAGCACAGATCACGATGTATCTTCAGGCGCTTCTAACCGACATGTTTACCTCATTGTAATTGTACAAATTAGATACGAGCAAAAAAAATTATTTTTATGTTTTTTTCATATGTTTTTTGGGTTAATTTTGATAATATTTTTAATATTCTTGTGCAGTCAACTAATTGGGGAAAGGCACCAGTAGTAGAGGAGAGCATCCATAGTGAGGTGCAGTCAATATTTTGTGATGATGACATTGCTTATTCAGCAAACCCTCTCAATACGATAAAGAAGATCCAAAAAAAATGCAATGAAGAAATGGTTAAGTTGATGTTCATAGTGCTTCAAACAAATGAGATAAGAGAGAGGGTTAAAATATTGACTAAGAGATTACAAAACTTGCAAGTAAGTTGTCATGAGGTCTTTAATTATAACATAAGTTCATTCATGGTTTTATATTTTGTACTCTTTTACATCATGAACTAAAATATGTGTTGTTTTTACAGGGTTATTTGCCTCCTCATGATACTCCTGGCCATGATCAGGGTACTGCAAGTGCTACCCGAGGAGTAAGGGTTGGTACAAGTGTCCATCCTGATCTTCCTATGCATACATCACATCATTTGACCCCATCATCCATGCCTATATTGTCGTTTGAAATGTCGGAAACACATACCATGCAGGCATCCCTTAATGCACCCTCTGGTAGCGAACACATACCAGAACATGCGTCAGGACATGTACCTAGGGATGCAGAGGCCACTATTATTGGTGATGTTTTAGCAGCATTTCCTGGATCTTCTCGTATTACTAGTATGGGAACATTTCCGGTCACACTTGTGGTCACTGAGGATTTTGTTCCAATAAAGATAGAGAAGGTCCCAAGTATTTTAAATTTTTTTAATTATTATTATATATAATCCAATAGAAATTTACTTATTGATCGCTCTTTTTAGACTATTGATCCCATGATCATTTTGCAGGAAATGATGGTTTTTTATAAATATCTAAGTGATATTACATTGGATCTCTTTGGGCCCACCATATGTACATGGTGGAATGTCCAAAATCAAGATTTAAAAGATGAGCTCATTAACCATTTAGTTGTGTTGTTCGGTGATAAAACATTCAACCGAACCAAGGTCCTTAAGAAAGTTGGTACCTATCTAAAGTATGTGAGGGACCAATATAGGTCACATTTAGAGAAGAACAAAAAGTACGAGCGTCCCCCCATGATTCCAGAGAGAGAGTGGAAGGACCTGGTGTTCGATGGAAAAGAGAAGGCTAAAAAGAAAAAAAAGAAAGACACCATCGAGCCAAGGAAGGTATGTGATACTATCAATAATGTAATTATATACTGATTACTCTTTCTTTTTACATAATCTAACGTATTTCAAACTTTTCATAGGCTGCCCGACACATCGAAGGAAACAAAGGAAAGACTAGAAAAGCACAGGCAACACAATCTTGGCTCTAGTGGTTATATGAAATTAGTTGCATGAATTGTAAGTATCAATAAATGAAATATTGCATCCAAATTATAGTAAATTGAAAACAATTTTGGTTTTATCACACCATATAAGAAAAATTCATGATCTTATTCAAAAATGTAGGGCTCTGAATTCAACAGAGTTCCCATAGAAGAGGACTTGAAGATTTCCTTCCAGCAAGGCTATGGAGTCGTGGCTAAACACCTAAGAGTCTTGACTAGGAAAAAACAATCTTCCATTGCATCTGACACGCAGGTAAATAAACTCAATAAAGTTTTTTTTAAATTGAATACTTGTGCAATCTATTCAATATTAATTTCCACCATAAAGTAATTACATTCCTATTTGTTTTAAACATTCAAGCAATGATAATACTGCACATGACATTGGAATGCAGCCTGGTGAGGGTGGAGCACAACCTGCAGATGAGGGTCATGGTGTGCATCTCGGTACTTTAGAGCATGTAGAGCGTGATCAACATGTTGAGCATGATCAGGCTAGAGAAGATTAGGAACATGATGTGGCCCCATCGGGTACAGAGGACCACTCTAAAGTTCTTTTATATATTTAATTACAATTGGTGTATTAATTAGTAATGTAACCTTTCATGTTTCAACTTTAGAGGCATGTAGAGGTGTGATCAGCGTCTTTGAGCATGGTCGGGCTTCAGAAGATGGGAACATGATGTGGCCCCATGTCAGTGAAGGGACCACCCTCATGTTCTCTTAAACATATTTAATTTCAATTGGTGTATTAGTGTGTAACCTTTCATGTTTCAACTTCTGATTAGGATTTAGAGGGGTGTTCAATATGTTGAGCATGAGTCTATAACAAAGAGTTCAAAGAACATGATGTGGACCCATTAGGGTAAAGAGAACGCTCTAATGTTCTTTAATTAATGAAATACTTGTAACAATAATAATAAAACATATCGGAGTTTAACATTTCTTTCTTATTGCGGTAGACCCCTTACACAGTATCCGTCCTTAAGCGGTGACTAGTACAGTAAGATCAAGCGAGAGAGAGAACTATTAAAGGGGACAGATATTGATTTAGAATATGATACTCCACTTCATCTTTATGTAGCTTTCAAAAAGAAACAAAAAAAAAGTGATTGTAATCATATCATGACAACCATATTTTTGATAATATGTAAAAACTGAAAGAATGAATATTATATGTTAATGAATGAATGTGAATATGTTAATTAATGAATGTTATATGTTATTAATGGATGAATGAATGTTATATGTTATTAATGGATGAATGAATGAATGTTGTATTAATGGATGAATAAATGATTAATGTTATATGATTGGCTATGGGGAATTGAGAGTGATGTGAAGGGGGGGAGGGGAAAAATGAGCTTCCACTGTCAAGTGGTTGGCCCTGTTAAGTAGAGAATATTAAACTATTCTCAAAACAAAGAGAAGCTCAATAAGGTAATGCACTTTTCAATATAAGAAATGCATCGTTTGAAGCATCAAACCAATATGCAATCTATATGTATGATCAGTCATCAGTCTCAGCAATGGTACATTTCAACAAAAAAAAAAAAATTAAAAAAATTGCATTGTTTCGTTGCAATTTTGAAGAAACCCACCGACGAATCATAGAAAAGGTTCGACAAAGTTGTTATACTTGCGATGAAGGTTTTTTCATAACTCCTTGCCCATTGCGTCGCCATTTTGACGAACTTTTTTGTGTTGTTTCAATGCTACTACTTTCCCATTTCGTCACAATTTTGATGCACTTTTGGTGTTGTTTTGATGCTACTTGCCCATTTTATCAAAATGGCGATGAATGTCTAGTGTTGTTTCAACGCTACTCCTTGCCCATTTCGTTGAAATTGTGACAAAATTTTGGTGTAATTCGTCAGTGGATACACAAAGTTTTTTTAGATATTCTCACAAAAGTTCGAGTCATTTTATGATGCCGACGACCGATGAATCTGCGTCGTTATTTTGACGTTTAATTCGTCATCAGCCTTTCGACGAAAAAATAGTGACAAAAATATTTTCGTCATTTTGTCGCTTGTTCGACAAAGCTTTGTCGAACGACTGATGAACAACCGTCAGAAAATGGTGTCAAATTTAGTAGTGGATCCCCCAATATTTTCTTAGGAAACTATACAGTGAGTTCGTATTGAACCAAATCCCAAAATTATTTTGATGTAAGGGGGTTTGGAGAGGTGGGATTGACCGAGGGATAGGCCAGTTGCACAGTGGATCTTGAGCAAGGGGTGACCCTGGCAGACACCTGTGACACATTGTTCCCTTCTTTGTCATTGGGAAGGAGGGGTCACCAATGCTTAGAGACTTATTCCTGATGATCAACACTGACCAGGAGGTGTCGTCCATCATGCAACCCTATTGTCGTTACTGCCATCCAAGGGGAGTCTTGGTGGTGGCCTTGAGACCATGCTGTTGTCAAATCTTGCCCAGGCTGACTTGTTCATATGACCCCACCGGCGCAGAGGCTACTACAGCGGGATCACGTATGTTGCTATCGGGGATCCGGTATGCTGCTATCACGAGGGATCCATATCTTTGCTATTGGGATGGAGGATGGGCATCATGCATATGGCGTGATGATGGGGTAATTCGGCGCTGTTTAAGGCAGATTTTATTTATTAAATTTCAATTCTAAATGCATGATTAACTAATTTAGTTTATTATTTTAATAAAATTAGAGTCCACCCGGTGTTGAGGCCCGTTACAAACGGTCCTCACACCACTTCCACCATTTCTACCGGTACACCTATCGATTAGGGTAATGTGGCTTAGTAAACAATTTTAAATTTATTACATGGTAATAGCATTGTTTTATAAATGGTATTTTAATATGTGATTTTGGATGTTGAACAGGGTAATCTTGGAGGTTTTGAGGGAACACCTCCCAGTGCCAGTGGATTTACTCAAACCTTCACGGAGGTAATAGAATAAAGTTAACTGTGTGGAATTCATACTTAATGGGTTTGTAGTTTATATTCCTTATTGTTAGTTTACATTTGCATTACGTGAACAAACTCAAAGCATTACTTCAAATTCCATAACTGGCAGTGTTGTTGATAGATGACAAAATTTCAACTACCTCTGATACATTTGTTTAGAAGTCGGCGCCGCTGACCACTGATGCAATTACACTTTACATGGAGGCATGCTGCAAAGGTGCACAAGCTTACGACAAACTATGGATGTTTGGAAAATCTATGAAACCATAATAGTAGCGTTGTTAGCATGAACTAGAAATGGAGTTAGTGATCTGACATCATATCAAAACAACTCAATCATCGGGGTACACATGGAGTGCAAAGCATCAACAAACACACCATCAACATCATTTCTTCAGAAGAGTTTCAATCCCAAATAGAATCGAGGAGAAGATCAAATATAATTTCATCAAAGTACATGTTCCAACCGTCCGCAAATTCTGTGACCATTCCATGGAATGTCATTCATCATTCCACTAATCCCGATTATTCCAATTGTCATTGAAGCAAAACCATATTAAAGAAAACTTTGACTTATTCAATTAGATTCACATCATTCTCAGCCACCATAAAAACAACATAAACCTGATTATTGACACTTGAACAATTCATCCTTTCATTTATTCACCAAGGCAACAAATCAACTAAACCATACCTCACTATTATCAGTCCATTATCAAGCACTGTACTCACCATATTTTGACTACAATAGTCTATTTACAGGTTAAAAACTCTTGCTACAACAAAATATTGATTATCATCTTGTGGTTAATCACCAATTTGCTCAAAAGGCTTCATAATACTCACCCATCCAATCATCAAAGTCACCAAACCTGTCTTATACACCTTAACCAAATTTAGTAATATCAATCATATCATTAGTTTGATAGTAACCAAGCACTCAATATCATCCTTTCCACTATTTAAACAAACATCTTTGTTTTGATTAGACAATATCATATTCCTCTAGTAGGTTTGTCAACCATTGAATCGGGTAGTTACATTCCTATCTCAAAGCTTATTAAAAAAATCAATGCACATTTAGAAACACTTTCTAGCACATCACAACATTTCAAAGTTCTTAGACATTTGACATAAATAAAATCATCATATTTCAAACTATCCTCTGAAGAAAGGCTAGTAGATTAGGCCTGTTTTACAAAGGAGACCCCTTCAAAACCATTCCAAATCGCTCAAAACCTTAAAATAGTATTCAAGCATGTCTTATAACTCAAGATTTCACCATTTATAGGGATTGAAAACCATGAAAATCTTCTCATCCAATAAACCCTCGTTTATAGGGTGTAAAAGCACAAATCAAGGAGGGTTTTGTGAAAAATACTCTTACAAACCTCTATTTCTCTATCCACCACCTAGAACATGATTTTTTATGTCTTCCAAGACCTTCTACTTCATTTCCAAGCCTCTACAAGCTTTATTTATTCATGACCCATGACTGTAGCATCACTTTGTGTAGGAAAATCCTCTATTTTCCAGTGTAGCAGCAACTCCACCATGGTATTCTTGCTTTTCCCTACACTTACAATCATCAAAACATGCAAAAAATCCTAACATTAACCTACTCCACCAATTTTCTTGACCTACATAGGTGGAGTAGTGAAGAAAAACCCTATTGGACTCTCAAACTTGCTTCTAAAAGGACTCTATCGGGCACTGAAAATTGCCTCTTATTAATTTGTTTCCTAAAACTAACCAAGTCCAACTCTTGAAATTGGAAACTAACTCCTCTTTACATTTATTCACACTATGATTTAACTTTGGGTGCTCCTAAATTGCCAACACAAGAAAACAAAACAATCCAGAGAAATGTTGCAAACTCAGAGATGGGAAATTTTTATTTCAAAATATAATTAAAAGAACACAAACTGCTGCTTTTTCTCGCCTTTACATGCCTTTTAAAGATATTTCCTTTTCCATAACTATCTTTCCATCAGTTGAAACTACCTCTTTTAACCCTTAATGTGCTTGATTTCCTTGTTTTTGTCAATTTAACAACTTTTAACAATATTACATTATTGCATTGTTTGCATTTTCCCACTTTGACCACCTAGAACCTACCCATAACCTTAAATACATTCAAATAAGACCTCATATGACCTTGAACATGCTTTACATCATTTTTCCATGACCTTTTGTGATTGACTGAATACAAATTTGAACACTCATCCCTTTTGCAAAATTGAAAAGTATTTGATGACCTAGGTGCTCCTGCACCTACATCTAACCCAATTGAATCAGGAGAAGATCAAATTGAATAAGCAACTAAAATTTCTCTCTTTTCATCAAAAATTACATTTTTTCATTTGCAAACCACAAGCCAACAACAAGCCAACTCATTTCAATACTTCTTCTTATCATCCTCAAGCTTCAAACATCTTATTTATCAGCAAAAATGATTGATCCATGTTCAAGAAACCTAATTAGAGTCACTAAACAATCCACTCTTTCATCATTCACCAAGGCACCCTTCCACTCAATTTGCTTTACCTAGGTAAAATAACCAAAAACCAATCTTTCATGTTACAACCTATATCCATCAGATCCTAACACACCTTTGTCATCATCAATTTATATGAATTCAAAACAAAAACCTAATAAAGAGCTCTAAATCTTTCAATTCCTTAAACAACTCACCAAATTTTCACTTTTACCAACTAGTTCCTCAAGACCAAGATACTACAATCAACCATTTACATCTCAATCATTTCATTTGACTTCCAAGACATTACTCACATCATTTTTATTGACTAAGCTTATTCTATGCACAAATCAAGCCCTACAAAGGAGGGTTTATTGCATAATGTACTTAAAAACCTTAAATACTCTTTCCACCACCACAAACACCATGGAAATAGCCTGCATAAGCTTTAGAAATGATGCAGAGTGGTAGGGAAGGAAAACTCACAATCACAAATGGCAAAGTCACTCCACTGAGTGCTTCTCTCAAATACTCTCATGAGTCCTAAACTCCACTATTCTTTAAGAGATCAACCCCACATACGTAGGGTTCACAACTCAAACCACTCACAAAGCTTGAAAAAATTTGGATCATGTCTCATTAAGTCAAAACAAGGTTTAACAACCCTCTAGCATTTAGGTTTCAACAAACACCCATCACTATGGTGACTTAGACCTCACTCTCTCTTAAGGCTTGCAGCCCTTTCCCGGTAGGATAGTCAGAATAAAAAACACAAGGAAGACTATTAATACACCAAACCTATGG
>VDFB02146994.1:0-14172 GCA_007258455.2 Sequoia sempervirens
ATGTAAGGCCTCTCTTTGCATGTGACTAATACAATCTTAAAGTGTTATATATTCCTCCTAAATAGATGGTTAGATATATTGCAAGCGATATGAAGATGTTTGTCTAACAGTAACCTTATAGTTTTACGTTATGTTATTTTACTTAATGAAGATGTATGTGCATGCGAATTATTGTATGAGATTCGAACTTATAAGATTAATTTGAAATAAGATAATTGTTGTGTCGTATTACATTGGAAGAGTAATTAGCTATGTAAATGATTCATGAATAAAATTACAAAAATTTGATTTACAATTAATGTTGTTTATTAATATGTCTTACTGTGCTTAATTATGTTGTGCAGGAAATTAAATGAGTCAATGTGGGATTAACATTAAAGGTCGAGAAGACAATAGTGCTAGCATGAGAAGGGATAACCATCAAGTGCAAATCAAAAGACTTCTTGTTGAGGATATAAATTTAACTCCATCCGAGACCTAAAAGCAAGTAGAGTAAATGTATTGGAGGGCTAAGGAATCAAATATGCAAATAAGAGGATGGGTAAATATTGGAATCAAATCAAATATATCTTTGGGAAGTTCTAAGTGTAGCCCTATTTGACTTAGAAGGGTTTGACGTTATATTTTTGATTGGGTGATTATGATTGAGTAGAATCCATTTGTAGGACATGAGATGTGAGTTTGGTTGGGGTTGGAACCCTTGGCCAAGATCAAAATTCGTATGGAGTCTTTTGTGGGTTTTAGAAAGGGATTATTGAGTCAATTTCCTTGGTTTTTGAACAAGAATAGACCCCTAGTACCTATACCTATGGGTTTGGAACATTTTGACATGTGAACTTGTCCTTGGAGTGTGAAAAGACCCCTCAAAAGTCCACATTCATGAATGTGACGAATTCAAAAAGTGTTGGGGCTTGGGAAGTGTGACTTGTAACTCTCACCTTCCCACTCCCCAAAAGTTCTTGGAATTGGCACAAGACTCACACATGTGTGAGCACTTGTGGGAAAGAGTGTAGGTTTGGAAGATTCCTATATACCTCAAGAAGATGGAAGATTTGAGCATTGCCCACTTCTCCTCTTGGAGAACTCTAATGGAGATAGTAGAGAATGATCAAGATGGCTTGGTAGAGGAAAGAAGGTTCAAGGAGTTAGCCTCCTCATATAAAAAGATAAGTATTCTCTCCTACTACTATTTCCCTTTGTTATTGGTGGTAAGGATGTGAAATATGGAATGAATCATGGTGGAGAATGGAAGGTAGAGAACTTAGATACATTAAGTTTGTGCTATGTTAGTTTTATTTCTTTGTAAAAATGAGAAAAGACTCCATTTATCATCATGGAGCTAAGATAATTCCTTGCTCGGGGGTATGGCTAGAGCCCATGAGGCTCCATGACACCATTACAATAGGGTGGAGAGCAAGATTGTGAGTATTTGAGCTTGTGTACTCATTTTAATTTCAAGTATTATTGTAAGAAGAAGAGTTAGTATATTGTTGAATGAATAGCGAATATGGAAAGAGCAACCAATATTTTGTGTTTTATTCATAAATATTGTTAATGATATTAAGGACAAGTGTATTATGAGAAGAAAGAAAATATGAAATAAAAAAATAAAGAGCAAGTTTTCTTTCATTGGCATGTAAAACCATTATTACAAATATAGATGTAGCATTGTGTGTTATAAAGAAAAAAAAATGTATTTTACTTCTTGTTAAGAAAATAAAAATAAGTATGAGATAGAGAAAGTCTTATTTAGTTATATGCCATTCATTATATTTAAAAAAAAATAGTTGCAAAATAAAATGTTAGTGATTGTTGTGACATGAAAATATGGAGAAAGAGAAAACCTTATTTCTTTATCTACTGTCCCTTGTATTTTCTAAATATTGATTGTAGCCTCAAAAGTCTTATAATATGGTGCAATAAAGAAGACATCTATACCTTGTGAACTGTAGCAAAGTACTCTCTGCAAGACCCATTAAATAATCACTGTAAAAATTTCTTATATCATAGAATGGTTATATGATGCATCATTGTAGTAGCATGGAAATACCTTTTGTTTCAGTTTTAATGATTATAGAATGTGTAGAAGGGAAACCCAAAAAAAATTAAAAATATAATAGGTCAGTGAAATGGATTATTCCATTTGTAATCATGGTGTTATATATATATATATATATCTTGCTGTGAATACGTGTTATTCCTTTAGAAGGAGATAATAAATAGGATAGAAGAAAAAGTAGGGAAATGAGATTTGAATGGATTCTTGGTTATCTCATTCAAAACACACGTAGTTTTCTTCCAAATCTACACAGATATCCTCAATGAATTTGTTTTGTTAATCTGGACAGTTTGGAAAATAAATAAATATATGAGCAATAAATATATTTTCGTGAATATCTTTGTGTAAGCCATGTTAAAAACAAATGTGGAATTTATAAAAAAATAATAATAAAAAAAAAACAAGAAATTGTGCAAACTATTTAATCATTTTGTCTGGATACCTGGGCAGCAAGTGCTCTGTGTTGCGAGGGACTTAAAGAATCTAAATAAAAATTGAAGAACTAATTCATTAAAACCACTGGACATATCTATATGCTAAAAGAAAATTTTGCACGCTCTCTTCAAATGAAAAAATAAACAAAAAAAAAAAAAATCTATTCACAGCAAATACTCTACATTGAGGTGGGTCTCCGTGAAGGCTGCGACCCACCACAGAGAGGTGACAAGACTTCATCCTGCCAAAAGGCTGTAACTTTACATCAGTCTTTATTTTCTTGGATAGACTAAGTGTATGACGTGAAACTTGTGCAGCACGTCTGAGGAAGAGTAATCAATTTTATTGGTTTAAACTACATATATATATATGTATATACATTGTTTTAATTTCCACGCACTGATCATAGGTTGCTAATTTAGGTGGATTTCATTTATTTCCTTTATATCTGACATTGACGGCGTATAAAGGAAGGGGCAGAATCCCTGTCCATAGAGGAAGCGTAAGATTTTACTAACATGAGGGTATGCCACCCCCTCATGACCAATAGTTGTAACTGCAGAAAAAATAAATAAAAAAAAAAATCATTAAATATTATCCTGCTCATGCTTACCCTAATCCCACAATATATCTCCTTAGAAAATTTCCCTAAACTCTAGTCAGAGTGAAGTGCAAGATTAAATGTGATGCGTGGAAAGCTATCTGAAGGGTAGGTCGTATTTGCCAGCAGCCCCATCTTTCAACATTATGACAGTTAATGTTTTTTTTGCAGTGATTGGTTTGCTTGCTCATGACATTTGATTGACTTAAACCTATCTAAGACCATCTTGACTCGAAAGCCAAGGAAACAAAATTGAATTTTATTTTAGTATGACAGTTGCAGTATGGCGTGGCTGGGTCAATAAGTGTGGAGAAAACAGTGCATTCTCTCATAATTACAGTGCGAGTAATATAATATTTAGTTATCAAATCACTAGTGATAATATTTAAATTTGCAGGTCAATCGAGAGTTAGTATAGTTCTTACATTTCATTTTAATAATAATTCATATGGGTAGTAAGATAATACTGTTGTAAAAGATTCAGCTTTGTGGGGGATAAAGAAAATAAAAATAAAAAGAAGAAGAAATTAAATACAAATGATAAACGTAGTGCAGATTTTAATATTAAGGATTAAAAGCAATTATAACACTGATATGGATATTGTTGGATGGCATTTATGTAGTATTAATAAATACATGCATCGATCCAATAATATGAGCACATTTAAAATCTCTATCGTGATCAAAGTTAAAGAGTGATGGTGAGAAATATAAATGGATGTCGAGAGAAAAAGGATTAGCACCATCTTTTGTAAGATCTATGGTTAACGCAGCTTCCCAGTGATAACAATATCAAATCATATTCATAATTTATTGATAACCATAGAGAGAATAATGGGATCTGTTCACTCAATAAAACCAAATAAATAGGGATTCTGTGAAGGTTCACCTGGTTATAAGATAAGTTTAAAATGTGTCTTCATTGCAACGTGTTAATATTGTTATGAATTTTAAACTCTTTTATAGCAATGTAATCCCTCTTAATTTAAAAATAAATAAATAAATAAACACTATCATAACTAATTGCAACATTATCATATTGTAGTGTGTCCCTTGGAGTGTTTTAAGATGAAAAGAAAAAAAAAATTATGTAATTAAGTTCCTAGTTTAATGGGGATATTAGCAGTTATGACAATTTACGCTTTCCTTGGACAAGAAACGGTTTAAGGTCATAGTGATAAAGTAAAAGAAATAATGGTAATTTTCCTTCACCTTATTCATAGTCCCTAACTTTAATTTTAAAGAATCCACGTAGTCTCCATGTTTTAAGATCCCTTAAATAGAGGAAAGGAGAATTATGCTCTTTATCTTTCTTTACTTAATAACAGGAGAGCAAAATTACTTAGAATAAGAATTAATACATTTTCTTTACAAGGAAAGATTTATTTTAATTATTTTAGGGTTCTTTTTGAGTAAATAAAATATATAGAAAATAATATATTAAATTTGAAGTTAAAGAAGATATTAAAGAATAGGAATTAATACATTTTCTTTAGGGAGAAAAGATTTATTTTGGATTTCTTTTTGAGTAAAATAAAATATATAAAAAAATTGTGTATTACGTTGGAAGTTAATTACTGCTTAAAGTGAATAGGTTATATGTATGTATATAGAGGGTATGTTTTTTTTTCTTTATTTACACAAATGAGTAATTAGGCAAATAACTAAGTAATAGTATGGGAAAATAAATAAAATAATAATAATTTACCACATATGTAGGTCAGAAGGGTAATGTTAGAACCATTAATATTCTTATTAGTAGTATTAAGAGTAGTGTTAGAGAAAATGTCAGGTGGTGTTCTGGACATTGAGCTAACACTTATGAGTTTTGAATTAGCTATTGGAATTATAGTTTTTGTGATAATCATTTATAACAATGCATATATCTACCATTACCAATAACGGGGATGATATTAATGTTAAACTTCCCCATAGTCTTAATTGATGTCATGGATATTTGGGTCAGAAGTAACAATTATAACGTCTTACCTTAGGCTTGCATGGAGAGTATAATTAATTAGTTGCATAGAAAACTATTGTTATGGTTTAGAAGTGTCTTCACTTGGAGGTGTACAACTCATATATGTTACACCACAAACACTTAGAGTGTTGTTTAACTTAATTATTTTTATAAAAAAAATAAAAAAATAGGTGGGTTTTTCTAGCATAAAATATGGGCATGACACAATCAAACAAGGTTAAAATCTATGATTTCTCAAGCTTGAGTCTTTGCCTCGAGCTTTTACCTTGTTGGAATGTTGCACAGTTGCCTAAGGCTAGTAGTTTTGCTTGGTTAGCCTTGAAGAAGAGGATTCTCACAAGTGATCATCTAGAGAAGTTTGGTATCACAAGGGCTTTCAGATGTGTTTTTGTAAAGAGGAAAATGAAATGGTGGATCACCTTTTTGTTTCTTGTCCAGTGGCATATGAGGTATGGAATTTCATTATGGGCAAGTTGAATATTCTTTTTCCTCTACCTAATTCTCTTTGGGATTTATTCACTACCTAGCCAATTCTCCATAAGTCTGCTCTATTTGCTTGCATCTGGATAGTTACTCCTATTATGGTAATATGGTCAATTTGGTTGGAAAGAAACAAATGTATTTTTAAAAACCAAACAATTTCAATTGACAGAATTAAAGTGAAGTTGGAGAAGGCAATTTCAGAAGTATGTAGTTCCTATGTTGCTAAATCCAAGTTAGGTTCTTCTATCTATTCAAATTGGGATAACTTATTCTAAATCACTGGAAGCATATTAAGTTGCCACTTCAAGGACTCCAATGCAGCCAAACTCAATTAAAGTGGATAGAAATAAAGTGAAATGGATACCGCTTAGGCCATCTTTTCTCAAAATTAACTTTGATGGGGCATCACGTGGAAACCCTGGGGTTGCAGGTGTTGGGTGTTGTATTTGAGATTCTAGGGGTTTTTGTTGGTTGCAACTAGAGCAGTTCATTTAAACTATTGCACAAATAATATGGTAAAGGTTCATGCATTATTAGTAGGAATATCTTTTGCAAAAGATCTAAATATTAAACAAGTTCATGTGGAAGGAGATTCTCTTATGATAATCAATGCATGTAAATTGAAGAGAATATGCAATTGGAAGCTAAGATACGATCTTCAAAAAAAATGGATTTTGTTAGAATCCTTTGATGATTATTGTCTCTCCCATACATATAAAGAGGGAAACAAATTAGCAAATGGGCTTGCTAATTTGGCTTGTGATCAACAAGCCTCCATTAATATACAATCCAGTGAAGATTTATCAGCATTTCCCCATCTTCAAGAGATAGTTAGAGAGGAGAAATGTTAAAAGTGTCCTAAAAGGCTACAAAGTGGGAAAAATATTATCAAGAGTTGGAAATGGGATTCAGGTGTTGCTGGCAATGAGATATGGGTGTTGCAATGCCTACTTCATTCCTATGTGGCATTTATCTGACTTAGCAGTATTAACCAATATGTTTTATCTCATGGTTAAAAGGATCTTAGTAACATGTATATTAATGATGGCGTATCTTGGTGGAGATACAATTTCTCTTCTCAAGTATCTTGTAATGTGAGCCTAATAGAGTAATAATGCCTCCATTTCAAAAATACCATAATTTCTTCCAAGCCACCTTAAGCGGATGAATGAATATCATGCATGTGCCTAAACAACAATAATTGTAATGATTAGTTATCTGCTCAGATTGGAGTACATCTCAAACTGAAAGGATGTCTTCCGTCCACCTACTAACGCTGGCATTCATGCAAAGATTCCAAGTTGATCATCTCATGTTAAGATTTTATTTTGCCTAATGTTTTATTTGTGTTGTAGTTACAAATTATTTAGAGGATTAAATGCTTTGTTCTACAACAAATTTTTAACCATCTACTCACATGAGCTGACATTGATGGAGAGATCACGTTGAGGCTTTGCCTTATGCCTTTTCTTATCATGATAAAACATGAGGTCACTTTAGGATGCGGGCTTTAAAAAAGCTTATATAATGAATTTCCCTCATTCATTTTTACACACTCAAGGAAATTGCTAGGCTTTTCCAGTGCAGTCATTTCAAGCTAGGGTATTGTCCAGTTGAGAGAGATAGCATTCCACCCATGGAATCTCAAAGTATGCTTTCCTGTAAAACCATGGGAGTGACCCTTTGAAATCTATCTCAAGAATCTATGAAGGCTATGTTTAAAATTAATGGTGGTAGAGTTGAAGATTCTATTCACATAGTGTTGGGGATGGATGTTACCTATCTGAGGGCTCAACATTTGATCTTTCCATCCCAGGTGATTTCAATTTTCCTATCTAATGCAATGGATTTAGTTCAATCTTGGACAAAAATTAAGGAATTGGTAAGAAAATATGTGAATTTCTAGTATATCTTGGACAACTCTGTTCTTATGGCATATTCCTCCTATGCCAGCTTTTGGTATACGCTTGGACTTGCAGCTCAGGGTCCCCTCACCAATTCAAGACCATCATCAAGTTCACCACACTCACCATGTTCGTGCTCCAAACAGTGTTCCTCTTCGGTCACCAAGCAATGGCACAAATCACATCTCCTTTGTCAACATGTGAATGCCTTGTCCTATGCAACATCCAAACTTCTCTGTGGGTTGTCAAAACTTGTTTGAAAGAGGCCTTCGGCTGACTGAGAGGCTAGAAATTGAAGATGAAAATTTAGTACATGGAGATTTTATGGAAGAATAGTGTGTTTTTCTGTAGTTTTTTGGTTTTTCTCCTTGAATTTTTATGTATTAGCTGGTTAGATGTTATAAGGGTGTTGTTTAGTTAGTGGTTTTTGCATATTTGAAGCTGAATTTTGATATATTATCACCTTCTAGGGGTGTTATAAGAGTATTGTAAAGGTGTTTTAAGTAGTAGTTTTCTACATACTTGAAGCTAAATTTTGATATATTATCAGCTTCTTCTCATATACTTTCAGAGCTAGAATTTTCTTCATCCATGTAAAAATCATAATTTATATTATATATATAGGCTTTCATGCCTTCTGCTTAAAAAAAAGTTAATTTGATGACCAAAAAAGTGATAGTGCAAGCGGTTTTAGATTTTGACATGTTTAAAGCAGTCAAAAGACCAGTCAAAGTTGGTCAAAAGAGCTTCCAGTAGTAAAAAGGCTGAAAAATTCCACTTTGACCCTATAAATAGGTTGAAAATGGGGTAAAAGTCAATTCATTTTCACTTTTACACTTGCCAATTTGGAGAGTTCAGAGCAAGGAGAGCGCACACAAACATGGTGATTCCAGTCACAGAGCACCGTAGCTACATCGTCAGGATGTTCAAATGGCCAGAGGGCACAAACCCACTGGTAAGTACCTCCACTTTGTCATTTTATCATTTTTTGTGCTTTATTAGGGTTTTAGGGTAGTTAAACGAATGCGCCACAATGCAGCGATTGCGGTTCTGGAAACTATGAATGCGGCTTGCCGTACTTGTACTTGCAAAACAAAAAAATCCATATTGAAAAAACAAAAATGCGTGATTTTGGCGTTGGGTTCACCAATGTAACTAAGGGAAAATTCTAGGTTAGCAGATTAGTAGATAAATAAATTAAAACCCAAAGTAATAATGAAGCACAAAGGAGGAAAACATGAGAAAAACAAAAAGAGATATCACCTTGAGTCTTCAACCTCCATGATTGACCTCCATTACACCTCTATTTGCTGCAATATGAAGTTTGCCTCAGATTTTGTGTGAGCAATATGTGACAATGCCAAGACCAAAGAAAAAGTTGAAGGATTTGATGACAAAATGCAATACTATGCAACTATGCAACTAGTAAGCAACTCTAAACTATGACTAAAATATGCCAAAATGTCAAAGAGTGATGAAGTATGCCTAAGACAAGAGCTAAGATGACATGATAATTGCAAGAGCATGAGATGAAAAGATTGCAAGAGATATGAGAGATGCCTAAAACAAGACTGCATGAGATGTCGAAATGAGACCAAAATTTCCATTTTATAGAAATTGCAATTTTGAATGAATGACCGAGATTGAAGATTGACAAGTGCCCTAGAATCAATGGACAAGATTCAATGTGACAACACATAATTAGGGTTAGGGCAACATTAGGTCAAATTTGAAATGAGTGGACAAGATTCAATTTGAGAAAATCAAATCAAAGGTTGACAATGCATGTGACAAGGAGATAAGAATGGCACAAAAAAAGAGAGCTGAAAAATCAAATAATATTAGAAATTACTTGATTTATAGAGGAAAAAGTCTATTTTGAGTTAAAAATTAATTTAATTCAAAAGGTGGGGTCATGTGACAGTAAATAATTAATTTGAATTATTTACCAAAAGAGAGAAAATTAGGAAGTGGGACCATTTTAAATAAATAATTTTACTTAAAATGGGGAAGATGCCAAGGTGGACAATAGTTAAATAAATTAAATAATTTATTTGATTATAAGAAGACATTTGAATTTAATGACAAATTTAAATAAATAAATAAAATTTATTTATTTAAATAATCAGGAAGAAATTAGTGGACAAAAATAATTAAATAAATTTAAGAATTTAATTAATTATGGAAAGACATTAGACAATTAGTGATGTATTTAAATAAATAAATAAGATTTATTTATTTAAATAATCAAGAGGAATAAGGACATAAATTAATTAAATAATTAAAAATTATTTAATTAATAGTTGAAAGTGGACCAAAGGACATAACTAATTATTTCAATTATGCTAGGAAGAAATAGGGTGACAATAAAGCTTGCAGGCCTAGGTCATTTTTATGTGTCTACATAAATTATTTCAGGGTGTTGGTGGCGGCATGCCACAAGAAAGGTAAGGGGCAAGGGTTGATCCCTAATGCCCCATGCATGTGCAACCCCTTATTGCTCCTCTTGATCTTGCCATTCCCACACCTGTGCATCAACATGCGGTGGTATCGACATTAGGATCCCTCAGTACACTCACAGGAGACCTTGATCAACATGCTTCTACGATAGTGGCTAGGGAGCATAGAGACTGTGATGATGGAGGAGCATTCTATGGATTCAGTCCTAGTACCACTCCATGAGTGTCGACACCACATGTATGTACTAGTTTCCATCAACTATGCTATGGACCTGATCAGGCCACACCCATTTCGAGTGGACATGAAGATTTCAGTGGTCCATCTGATCGCCTCAGTTCATTCATAGAATTTCTTACTGTAGAGCATTACTCTAAGGATAGTGCGACACAAGTATAAATATGCATCTACATGTTGAATTTATAAGAATTTTAATGAATATATATATCAAAAAAATTTGCAATACATTTTAACAATCAAACTATTTGGTGTATAGATGACACTGACGATGGGGCAATCATCTGCATTGTGAGTACATATGTCGACACTAGTCCTAGTCAGAAGTCCCTATGGGGTATTTTGATTTCAAATTTTTAAATTATATATGAAATAATTTTTAACTTGAATTTTAAATTTATAATTGAATCAAATGAACATATGTTTTAAATATTTATGTTGGTTTAGGGGAGTCAATCGACTTCCACGTCGATTCCACCCAAGGGGTTTTCGAGCACTCCTCCACTGTTGAGCAACACAGATCAGGGGCATGTACATTTATATTGTAAATTATTTAACTTACATTACTATATTTACAATTATGAATTTTGAATTCACTATATATCAAATGTGCATTTACACTTATAAATATTATAAGCGTTAAATGTCTATATGTATGTCTAGGTTGATACGACAATGAGAATGGGCATCAGAAAAACATTAGATGTTGTGGCTACTCATGAGGCCTCTGAATTTCAGGTTGTTTAAAAAAGTTTATGCACAAAATGTGAAAACTTGAATAAATATTTTAACCTAATTGAAGTATGCATGCTTTAAATTTTATCTTGTAGGAATTTGTTAGTGCGACATTCTTCCATGAATCAGTCATAATTACACCTCCAGGAGGACATGTAGAGTAGGCTCTAGATATCATAGTAATTTAAATTTTTGATTATATTTAAAGTCAATTACAAATTATATATTTTGAATAACTTTAATTAAATTTAAAATTGAATATATATATATATATAATATGAGCTCATACATGTTAAATTATTTTTCTTTTATAGCATGAGACACATCTTGTAGTTGAGCATTTAGAAACAGGTCCTGGAGTAGAAGGTGCACAATTTGTTATGGTACAATTTAAAGATGATAAATTATAAATTAAATTGAATTAAATAATTTTTTAATTGTAGACTTACATCTAATTTCAACTTTCTTTCTCTTGTATATGTAGATTGATTCAAAGAATTTAGAGGTTGGTCCAAATGCACTAGAGCACCTAGAGCCAGATATGATGGTAATTTAAATTTATGACAAATTATAAATTAAATTGTCATTAAATCATTTTTAATTGTCTTACATTTGATTTCATCTTTCTCTTGTACATAGTGTTTCAGGCCATCCGCGTAGTCCGCATGGTGTGAAGTGGTCTCTTGATTATAGAGATGATACATGAGCTGAACATGATTTTATGGGTTATATTTGATTATTTCATGGGCTACATATTTGGTTTCTCATGGACTTAATATATTTTTTCATGGACTTTATTTCATGGGTTGTACTCTGTTAGAATTTATTTCATCCAGGTCAAGTACTTTGTTGGACAAGTTATTTCATGGGTTGTACTCTGATGGACTTTATTTCATGCACTTAATATATTGCAAATAATGGACTTTATTATTGTTTAATTTTAATTTACACATGTATATTTATGCATTTGTTGTGAAATTTTAATATGTAATTGATAGTACATATTTGCACTTTTCAAAAGATTCATAGCCAAGACATTAATATAGGACATTAATGTGAAATTAAATATAAATATGAAATTAAAGTTGAAATTAATAGGACATTTTAATATTTGTACTTTACAAATTTAGTGATCCATACATGATATACATTCAATAATTATAAATTTAGTGATCCATACATGATATACAAATTTAATTCACATCCTAATAGGATGCCTTAAGGGGTCCTAATAGGATGTCTTAAGAGGTCATAATACATAGGTTAGATCTAATAAAATAAGAAAATAAATCATAATCTACAAACAAAAGAAATCCATTTATATACCACAAAGGATGAAATTTTAAGAAATAAAAAATACCATACAAGACTAGAGAACAAATCATTAATAAATTCTATAAACTAAACATAAATACTAATCAAAATGCAACAAGTTTTTCCAAAAGAATTGTTCTATAAGTATATGACATATTTCCTAGTTCTTTTACAACATAAAATTAAAGAACTTAATTATCTAAAAATAGGCTAAAGTTTTGAAATTAAATCATGTACTCCCATATTTACAAATCATGCAAAGTGATAGAGAAAACTTAAGAACATAAAAGTCCTCTTGACCTCATGTTCCACAAAAAACACTAATTTATAAGCTGTCAAAACAAATAATATCTAACAAAAATACTACAACCTTCTTTGTCTACGTCCACCCTTTCTTCTGGTACTATCTGTTGGAATGGGAGTCACATCCTCTGTCAAAAGAGACAACTAAGTTAATCTACAAGTTTCCATGTAATTGGAAACATCCTAAACCAAATGATTTCAAAATACAAATCGAATAATAACAAACATCTTCACCTATGGACATCTTAAGGGGATGAAATTCTTCAAAGTACATGTCTCATATTTAATTGCAATTTCTATAATTAACTTAGAATTTAGGATGACTCATCATAACAATCACATTTTATACAATTTAAATAGTGTCAATTTTTTATTTAATTCATGCCATAATAGGATGTCTTAAGGGGTCCTAATAGGACATCTTAAGGGGATCAAAGAAGAGTATAATTAAGTATAAATATTAAGTGATATAAACAAGTATTATACTTTATGGTGACTCATAATAACAAATGATATAATTAAGTATATTAATTTAGGATATGTCCTAATACAACATCTTAAGGGGGTGTCTTAAGGGGTCCTAATATGACGTCTTAAGGGGATCAAATAAGAGTATAATTAAGTATGAACATTAAGTGATATAAACAAGTATTATACTTTAGGGTGACTCATCATAACAAATGATATAATTAAGTATAATATTTAGGATATGTCCTAATACGACATCTTAAGGGTCTTAAGGGGTCCTAATATGGCGTCTTAAGGGGATTTCTTAAGGGGTCCTAATATGATGCCTTAAGGGGATCAAAGAAGTAATATACATGTTGTTTAGTGATTATACAATCAAATTTAAAGTGTCAAAGTAGGGTGACTCATCATAACAAATGATATAATTAAGTATATAATATATAGGATATGTCCTAATAGGACGTCTTAAGGGGATGAAATACTTCAAAGTACATGTCGCATATTTAATCACAATTGATATAATGGATTTAGCAATAATTTATACATGATATTTAGTGATTATACAATCAAATATAAAGTTTCAAAGTAGGAAAACATGCACATTTAACAAAAAAAATATATAGAATATTGATTTTGATACATAAAAGTACATAGAGTATAATTGTGTATGTACATGTATTTGTAATTTGCACAAAATGTTTAATTGTGTAAGTATGCATGTACATATATGTCAACTCAAAACAATGTTTACAAAATTTGGCTCTATGCCATCTCAAGAACATATGAAACTTGTGCCTGGAATGTAGTAGGTCTTCGCGCCACCTGATATCAAAATGGTACAAGCAATATCAATGAAATCATAAAAAATACATATTTTAATTTATATAAAACTATCTATATGTACACAACTCAAGTACCTATTTTTAAAAGTATTCCACACATGTGTGTAGATTGAATCTGCATCCTCTCCTTTTTGTTTCAAAGTATGAGATCAATGTGATGATGGCTTAAAGATACAAAAAAGGATAATAAATCAATTTTAACTATTAATGTACAAGCAATATCAATATATAATCAAAACATGTATTTAAATATAATTTAACTAATAATTACCTATTTTTACCAAGTATTCCATGTTGTCTAAGTTGAATCTACATGGAATCTCCTTTTTGTGATGATGGCTTAAGGATATATA
>VDFB02146997.1:0-16390 GCA_007258455.2 Sequoia sempervirens
TGAGCTCTAGGTAGTGTGCTTGAATGCATGTGCATTCCCCTTTTTCTTCATACTTTTAACAGAGTATAAATTGTGGATTAACCTCCACCATGGTTTTTCCCCTAACAGGGTTTCCATGTAAAAATCTTGGTGTTATGGTATTTTGATTGTTTCCTTCATGTTCTTTCATCTTTAATTTTGTTTAAATGTTGTAAATGGTTCAAGATCTGGATTATAATTTAAATATTGCTAAACACTGATTCACCCCCCCCTCTTAGTGTTCCTTGAGTCCAACAGGAAAAAGGTAAAAAACCATTAAGTAACCAAAGCAAAAATTGAAAACATTTTAAATCTCTGGTTTGCATTCCTTTTACAATGGAAATTATCCATGCACATAAACAAATATTTTGAAAATGCAACGCAAAAACTTTGAGGTAAGTGGATTGAAGTGGATGAGCTCCAAGCTAAAAATCCATTAATCGATAGTTCACTTGTTTAAAACTTTTAGACACACCTTGGAAATACCGAAAGCCTAGTTGTGACCTAAATTCTCACTACATTAGAAGAAGATAGATCTAATAAGTGAAAGAACTAAGATATGAAAATCCTCACCACATAGTGAGAGACCAGGTAACATGCACTAAAATCTAAATGTCCTTGCAGCATAACAAGTTTAGCAGATCATTAAGAAAAAAATCACGATAATTAAAAATTGAAAGAAATGCTTGATAGAAAATTAATTAATCCCAAAACATATCAATGAAGTTTTTTGAAATTTTAGAGCTTTTTATAGCGATTATTTAAGAAAAAATCAACTAAAATTATGCATTACAGTGTCACCTAGATGGAAATTGCTAGTTTACTAATGAAATAGAAATATGAGAGAAAACCATTAAGTAAAAATACCCGATGATCTGGGCGAGTGCCATCAAAAAGGACTTCCAATTGTCGTTGAAGATTTCATAACCTTTCTTCCTAGGATTCGATCAGATATCATTAGAAAATCTCAAATATAATATATATAGGCAGTTGTGACTGTTAATATCTATTTAACAAAAAAATAAATCTTGCACTTAAGTTCTCTGGATCCTGAATCTTTCATTTAGTAAAAAATATCGACAATAATTCCACAATTGTAACAAATTTATTAAATCAGATATGACATTCAAGTTGAGCATTACTTCATGTGAAAATGCAAAATAATATCTAATTCATAGTAGTTACTTATATATTACATAATGATCTACATAAATTGAAAAAAAATTGCCTGAATGAATGGAATGACAACTATAAATTTCAACAAGATCATATTTTGAAGGCACCCACATGGTTTAACCTATTTCAAGAACTTACTATAGGCCTTTTTCTTTCAAGAGATGATTTTGTTGCTTGCATACTATCAAATTTTCTATTATGCAAGCATTTATAAACTACTAAAAAATGAAGAGATTTTAGTTAAATTTGCATACCTGAAGAGGACTAAGATTGAGTGCAACAATCTTCTGGTTGTTCCCTTGATGGCCTGTGAGAGAATGGAAAATAAAACTTCCCAACCATGTTCTTGATCCCAACACAACATATGTTGTAGCCACAACCAAAATAACTAGAAATTAAGGCTCTAAATAATGAAACTCAAAATAAGGTTGGATGCTAATTACATGCTTCTAATTGTAGAAGTTAGGAGTGTGAGTTCAAAGAACAAAGACTCTTTACTATATGTAGGCTAACATAAAATATATCATGATGAATAAAAATATTAACAATGAATAAATTACCTTTAAAATGATTATGATTTAACTTGATATAAGGTTTTCATACTATTCCATCTCAATCAGCCATACTCAAAGACTAATTTATTAATTATTTTTTCTTGAAGAACGATGTATATATATAAAAAAAAACTCTTGAGATGCTTCATCCTTTAACATTAAATTGCTTCTTCTATTGATGAATCCAGACAAAAGTCATCAATATTCTACTATTGTTTTGTTCATCTCAGGAAAGTCTTTGATTGGGTTCAAATCCACTTTCTACATCATTTGCTTCTTGTTGACATAATTTTTGATACTTTCACAGGGGATATTCATACAACTCAAGGATTATTAGACTACATTATAAATACAATTGAAGAAATAGGAATGCCTGCTTTACCTTGCACTTTTTGGCATCTATCTTGAAATGTTGATGCTTATTCCATTTCTATATCATCTTATCTTAACTTTTTTTTAGATGATGTGATCCTTATAGTCTTCATGACATTGGACAACTAATGGCGACATTTCAAAAAAAATTATGGTTTTTAACTTTTTACTTCCACTCAATAAGCCCTTTCTAAGTTTCAATTTTTTTTCAAAACATAGTTGAGTGTAATCACTACATACTCTGCAGAATATGTTTCTTTTCTTTACTTCAAAAAACTTGGTTTCTCTCCTTGAAAAAATATTCCAAGCTTCTCTCCTTACTAAAGCTTGGCACTTATTCAAAGAAAACTAATTTGACACTTGGTTAGCCATCCAGTTTTTCCAAACCTAATTTCAGTGTAAGATTTACATGATAAACACATTTTTGGAGATAACATGCATCACTAGTTGTGCTTCAAACAATATTTCTAGATCTATTTTCATGCATTACCTTTCCATTGGGAAAACCCTCAGATATAGGTCTAGTTAGTTCTCAATCCAGGTTTGGTGCAAGTACAATCGGGGTATGGACCAAGCCTTTTTTCACTTTTTTGTTTCTTCTTGTTATTTGCTAAGTAGCCCATTTGCCTAGTGCAAACCCCAAAATTGAGTCTACTTCAAATCTAGTTTGGGATCTAGGTTGATCCAGATGGGGATTCAGACAAGGGGGCATGCTTTTAATTGCGAGTTCATCTTGGATGAACCCAAGCAAACCCACTCACAACAAACACCTAAAGATTCCAAAAAATAAAATTCATTGAAACCATGGCAAGCGACTTACCTAAAAATTCTACACAAATTGTATCGTGGTGTCAAAGATGTTGATGATACATACTCTAAAACCCTTTTCAAAACCTTATTTTCAGGTTGCATCTCGCCAAATTGGAGAAGTGAAAGGTCAATACCAACGGGGAAGAGTTTAGAGGAGCGGGAAACCAATAGTGGTAGGGAAAGTAGCAAAAAACTGTGAAAAACATCCAAAAAAATGGCGAAAAATGATGAACAGCTAAGATTCATTTAATCCTCTTGCATTGATATGGACACAATTTTATTAGTTAATTTTTAAGAACAATATTTTTTTTAAAATATTGATGGAATGCCATAATTTTTAGATTTTAGTCTATGGTATAATTTAATAGTTTCAAGTTAGTATATGTAAATGAAACGAGTGGTATTAATAGCATATGTAGTTGAATAATACAATTCTATATCTTTACGTGTGGAAAATGGTTTGAAGCAATGGCAAATGAATTAGAATTTTCAAGAAGCAACTCTTCTAAAATAACAAATGTAATGTGTTTCACATTCATTCATAGAAGCTTCAAATTTAATGCACTTCTAGCCAATGCTAAGTGGCAATAGTAGTAATATATACCTAGGAAATTTCTTTTTTATTTATATATGTGTTCATTTAAATTATGTATGTTAATATATTAGAGAGTATGTGTTGAAGTTAAGGCTCCCTAACATAATGAGTAATAAAAGTTAAAGAATGCAAATGTTAATTTTTTTTATAAAATATGTGAAGGCCTTAATACTGCACCAAGAGGCAATGCCTTCCATGCAATAGGTATTTTTGGTGCACCAAGCAACCCAGGTAGCCAAATGGCCCGATTAGGTAGGGGTCCCATGAGGGGGGCTTAAGCTTTATGGATTATGATCAAATTCCAAAGAACAAGAATAGAGGAGTAATAGCCATTTATTTAGTCATTAATTTAGTCATTTTTATTTGTCTGATATTAGTCATTTATTTAGTCATTTAGTTGTGATTAAACCCGATGACCAAACTAGTCATTTATTTTCCAAATACTATAGTGTTAGTCACGTGACTAAAAGTTTTAGTCACGTAGTCATTTATTTTCCAAATTCTACTAGTGATTTCTTTTGAAACAAGGTCATTAGTACTACCTCCATCAATAATAACATTGCAAACTTTACCTTCACACTTACATCTAGTGTGAAACAAATTATTCCTTTGAGTTGGTTCCTTCTCCTCATTCAACAAGGCTCTTCTAGTAACAAGAACCTCTCCTCTTTTTGCATCCTCAGAATGTGAAGAATCAACATCTTCATCTACATGTGCAACTCATGCATTACCCTCAAGTCTTCTATTTTTCCTTCCTTGATGTTGAGGATACTCATAGGATCTATGTCCTTCTCCGCACTAGAAATAGGTTCCATGAAAGCTTCCTCTTCTTGGTCCTCGTCCAAATCTTCCTCTTCCTCTTTGGTCTCCATTATTCTGATCATGAGGATGGTAGGTGTTATCTCCTTTTTGGTTCTGGATGCTACTGGAGCCTTCACCCTTCTTTTGATATTCATTTTGACCTCCATATGACCGTCCACCATTCTTTACTCCATAGCCTCCACCTCGTTGTTTGTTCTCAAACCTCTTGTTCAGTCATTCTTCAACCTTTAGAGAAAACTAATAAGCATCCTCAATGGTGGTCATTCTTACTAGTGCCAATTCTTTTTGTATGCTTGGCTTCAACCCGTTAATATAATGAGAAAATTTCTCTTTATTCTCCTCAGAATGTCCTATCTGAATCAGGACCTTCTGAAATTCCTCTATGTATTCTTTCACTATCCTTGTTCCTTGCCTCAAGCTCTACATCTTCTTGAGCATCTTCAATGTGTAATCGACTAGAATAAATTGTTTCTTCAATTTCACACCATTCTATCCCATCTGGAAATTTTATCTTTCCCTTGTCTTCCTCTTTCTAGCTAGACCTCTTTCCACAATATGATGGCGTGGCCTTTTAATTTTGTCTTTGTAAACCTTACTTTGTGAGGATCTTCAATCTCCTTAAACTCAAAAAAATTCTTCCATGTCATTGATCCAATCGATCAATTCTTCAGGATTTAGACTTCCATTGAAAGTTGAAACCTCCATTTTAGGTCTCTTCCCAATGCTTGAGACCGCTTGTAGCAATATTCTTCTCCAGGATCCATTGGATCCTACTCCTCTTCCATTTCCTCTTCCATTTCCTCTTCATTGTCATCTCTTTCTTGTTGCACATCTCTTCTTCAAACCTCTTGCTACAAGGTTTTTAATTGCCTTCTAAGGGCCCTCTGATTTCATCTCTAGGTGGATCTCTTCCTCCACCACCTCGACCTCTACCTCTTCCATGTTGGGAAAGTCTTGGAGGAATCTTGAACTCAACCCACACTCACAGGTCTTGCTACAACTACCTCACATTTAGCGCTTTGTTATAGATTCATAAACTACTACTCTAATACTACTTGATGAGGGCCACACAGCTCGAAACTCACACAAATCACAACAATAGATACCAACACATAAGGTGTGAGATAGAAAAATAACTCACTTTCAATTATTTTCAAGAAATGAAATTACAAATTCAAAACTTACATGCTACAACCTCATGGGCTTGATTCATTACAACAAAATCGACTCTGAAAACAAAATATATTATTCAAAGACACAATCTGCACTAATGGAGCCACCTTCTACAACCCCCACCTAACCCTTTTTATTTTACCAGGTATGTATAGGATCATGATGGGCCAAAAAGTGGCGATATGTAAGTGATATGATGGCCCATGTGGCTGACGAATTTTTTTTACCCGAAATTGATGAAATGAAAAGGGTTTTTAAAGGAGATTCTCAACTTTCCACCAATATAAATTATGCTTTACTTTGAATTTAATAAATAATTATTATCCATTTTCTATTTGAATTACTGACTAAAGTCCCGATTGATAGGTTGATTTTAAAACATCTATAGCTTTCAACGGTATCACATTTTTGAATCCAAAACATGTGTGTCACATTCTATGTTTCACATACTATAGGATTCAAAAAAAAATTGAATTTCATGAAGTTTTGACCAAGTTAAGGTGACCACACATACAAGTTTTTATATTTTTAAAAGTTGTAATAAAAATTCATAATTAATTATTTACTTGGAAAAAAATTACAAAAAAATTGCATCACATCAGAACATGAGTCCTCTACTTATATCTAAAATTTTATAAAAAAATTATCATTTTATTGTGGTTAGGGTGGTCAAACAAACACCTACTTCTTATTTTTTCCCGAAATTTAAGTACTAATGCATTGAAATTTCAAAATTTCACCAAATAGATTTAAAATCTAGTAGTTTAGAAACTACACTCAATTTGCTACAGATTCTATTCTTACATATTTTTGAAATAATATAGATAACTTATTCAAATTTTTATGTCAAATTGCCTAACTTTGATTTTGCTGAATATTTTGCCACTTAAGGCCCTATTTTTTCCATGATGATCCTGCACATACCCTACCCCAATAACTGCCCTAGAAGGTTCTAGAAAGTTCAACTTTCCCTTTTGTTTTTGTGCCAGAAGTCTCACCAATTGATTTCTTTCCTAGGAGGAAGTTTTGATGAAATTCACTTTTTAGAGGAGAAACTTCGTGGGGCTGTAAATTTTGATTCAGATGTACGGTTGGCTATTATTGCATATCATTGGAAAGCTCTCAAAGAGATCTACAACACCCCAACCACTGTAGGTAAGTTCATCAACTTTTCAAGTTTTTTCAAGACCTCTAAATTCTTCATATCTAAAATTGAAGCCACATTGGAGAAATTTCTCGAGACAAAAACCTTAATATCTCCCAAACCATGTAGGATATCGAGGTGATTCTTTTGTGACTAGAATTTTTTTTCAACTGTGCTCCTTGGGGTAAATTTTCAGGTCCATATGAGCCCGTTTAGGCCAACTTACTAAAAATAGTAAGTGACCCTTTTTTGCTATTTTTGACTTCTGATTGTCTTACATCCCTTAAGTTCCACCATGGGACTCAAAAAAATAAATAAAATAAGGAAAAATAATATTTTTTTTGGTGATGCAAGATTTCCCTACACCGTTGGATGCTCCTGCATCATAGATTCAATGGATGACATTTGGTATTTGAGACAATTTATGATTGAGGTCTCTTTGCTTTATCGACTTGAATCTTTTAATACCAACCTTGTGTTTTGTTATGTCTCTTTTGTGTGTCTTCTTCATGTTTACATCATTCTTACATTCTGTTTATTTTCATTTTGTCATCATCTTTATGTTCTATCATGTCATGTGTGTTTTCATTGTGTATGCTTCATGTTCTTTGACATGTATGTTTGTGTATGTTGTGTTGTTGCATTTCACACTTACCATGGGATCTTGGATCATGGGGGCTTGTGCACTCCCCCTTCATCCCTTTTCATCCTATTTCTTCAACATTTGGACAATCACACCCCTCTTGACATATTTTTCTACTTTAGTGTGAGTCTAATCATAAGTTCACACTCTCACTAAAGTGGGGGATAAATGTAGCGTCATAAATTATCACCCTTGACAACTTCACTGTATTTTTTGCTCCTGTTAAATTATTGAGCCTAATTGGGTCCCTAATTTCCTAAAATTATGCATTATATAGTCCATTTGTACCACTTTCTGAGAAATTGCAAGGATTGAATAAACGCATCCAATTAACATTTTTCCCCTGACACTTAATATCTTGGAAGTTAGGGCCAAGACCCATAAACCTTGGGCATATGGGCCCCCCTACTCAACCAGTACCCAATTTTGGACATGTCGAAGTGGCCATCATAACATTCAAAATTTAAATTTCAAATGTCAACTATCGAGATCTAATTTTTGGGAAATTGAATAAATTCCTATAAATATCCAGTCTTTTCACCATTTGAAACTAGAGAAGAAGCAAGAAGGATATTTTATGAGCAAGAATTATTGTCAAGAGCAACATTTTAGATCATTATTGTAGCAATTCAAGATCCAAGCATCATGTCAAGGTGTATGTGAGTTCATGTTGTTTTATTATCACTATTTTGTGAAGGCTAATCCCTTTTGTAGGTATCCAAAGTTTTCAAGCAAATTAGGCAAGCAAGATCCAAGACCTTGAGGTGAGGTGCATGACTTCAATTCTTCAAGGAAGCCATTGAAGGGTGGTAAGTTGTAGCACTTTGTGATTTCATCATTCCTTCCTATCCATTATCATTGTATCATTGACATTGCTATTGTGGAAATGGAAACACTTACATGGGGTTTGATTGAGGAAAGCTCCTAAATGGCACAACATCTCTTCTCTTTGTGAATGTTAAAATCTTAGGTTTGAAGAGGATTGAAGGAATATTGAAAAAAAATTGTTTATTGTTGCACTTGATGCGCTACATCTTGTCAATCCATGGAAACTCACCTACAATTTTTTTTGATAGCATTTCAAAAACTTTGCAAGTGGAAACGAGAGTCTCAGATCTACCACCAGAGGACCCCAAAAGTAGAGGACACCCTATTAAAGACCCATATTCCCCTAGGCATCCTCATCCTCTTGTTCATGCTAGATCCAAATTTTTTTGACTGACACACATCATTCTACACTTTCTAGATTTTCCTGTAAATTGTTGTTCTAGTTTGTGCACTTCTGAATTATTGCATTTTACATATTAGGACACATAGTATAATTAGGTTAATCATAGATTTAATCAATTCAAAACCATTTTAAAGGCTCAAAAGGATCAAATCTAGGTTTGATTGACTCACCTTCATGGTTGAAATTTAATCTACACACCTTGCTGATTTGTATCCTAATGTACCTTTGAAAAAGGAGTAAAAAGAAACCCTATGTTTTTATGCATTAAACTTAGGGTCCCCTTTTTCATATGTTACACTAGGTCACAATTACAACCTTACCTTGTACACATGAACTTGATCTTTGATGATATATGGGTTCCACCTTATATATTTTATAAAAAATAGACTTTTATATTATAGGTTTCATTTCCACACACTTTGACATGCACATGATTTCTATAATGATTGATAGGTGATTCACATGCACTAGATTGCAAATGTATTGAGAAAATGTATGTATAATGAATCTTTGATGATTAGAAATAAATGTAATGATATTCTTTCATACATGAACTTAATACCAAATTACGAAGAACTACACAAATTTGACCTATGACCAAGTCTAAATAGACTCTAGTTAGCTAAATATTTAATTTTAATTTTACATTTAAAAGGGTCAAGATCAATGTTGGATCAATGTCTAGTATAATTAAATTATAAATTTGGTTTGGATTAATGATTAGAATCAAATAGTTAAGATAATTGGAGTAGGATTACATATGCATATAAACATTAAAATATATGATAAGCATAAAGATTTAGGGCTTGTTCAATTAAGAATATGTATGTGAGCACAATTATACACACAAATAAGATATTTATTGCTAGAGAATGCCAAGATATGAAAGCATGAAACAACCTTCCACAAGTGAACAAAATATGAGCATAATAGTATGCCTATCAATATAAAAATGAAGAGTGTAAACTACAAAGATAAACCTTGCATATATAGGATATGATGAGGAGGTAGGAAGGTAGGATTGAACAACTGACTAACCCTCCAAAGATGGAACACTTGTGAACTCACTTGACAAGTGTGAGAACAAGTGCCAAATATGCAACTAGTATTTGTCTCAAATGATGAGGAAACATTTCTAAATTGTATGGAGTGAGAAGAAAGCATAAGAAACCTAAGTAAACTTAAGCTATCAGTCTAAATAGGTTAATCCTAGAAAGGCGGTTAGCTAACTAGTTGAATATTTCAACTCTATTTACATTAACACCCCCCTTAAGTGTAACTTAAGGATTAATTTATGCATGATTATGAGTCTCAAATACTAGGCCATGTTAGGTACTCATTTACAAATTTCTCATAAATATGAGTAAATGAGAAGACCTAATGGGAAATAAAACTCCTCTCCAAAAGAGAAATGATGCAAACTGAATGTACAAGTGAAGAAGATAAGTGATAGTTGGAGGACTCATCATGACCCTCCAAGGACTACCTCTAACACAAAGTATAATGGATGTTCCCTCCATAGGAGAGAAAAGAGAGAAGGTCTATATGACCCCCCTAGGAAATGTGAAGTAATGAACTCGATGTGAATAAATGCTTCCTCACAAAACTAATAAGAGAAGAGAAACCATGTAACATCCCCTCAAGATGATGCTCATAGTGCTAATAGATGCTCAAAACTAGATGCTAAAGATGATCCAATATTGTTGAACAATATTTCTCCCCTTGGGAAGAAACAACACCACAAATATGTGCAAGATGAATTCCCATTCTAGATAGGAATATGCAAGAAGTAGTATGAATGTCTCTGAATTCTACACATGATCCAAAGATTGATATGACGCCCATAATGTCTTCAAATTTGATGTAGAGTGAGCAGGGAAGTACACCAATCTCAAATGGCAGAGGTTCTTTTGTGAGTGCTTCTCTCAAATACTCTTGTCAACACACCATCAAATCACTGTCCTTCTATGAGGAAAACTCAACTCACCAAGGGTCTTTGAGTCTCAGAATTTTGAGGGAATTATAATCACTTGAAACATGCTCTGACAGACCACAATAAAAACACCATAACCATGATTAGCACTTAGGAAACCTATGAGTCCATTCCTCAAACTAGTAGGCCTCTTTACCCCCAATTGCTTGTAGCACTGCCCAATAGGAAAATAAAATTAATTCTCATCCACAAACCTATATCTAGTGTAAAATACTATTTTTGGGCAAGTATAATATGCCTCTACAAGGCCACAAAATATTACTTCATGAAAGTGGTTGGAAAAGCAACCATGGACCAAACTAACGTTGTCCTCAAGAGGCCTAATTGAGTGCACTTGACTAGTTTTTGGTTACCTAGGCTCACCCCCTCTCCCCAAAGCCTTGTTACAAACTCCTATAGGCTACTTACAACCATTTAAATCATTCCTTAATGACACCTTGAACAAAATCTCTCAAAACAAGCAAAACTTTGACTTTTGCTTTACAAGCTAGGCCTGTCACATGAAGATGCCAGGCCTAAATCAGTTTGTAATCTTCCCCACACATTTGGCCATTCTCCAAAACCTTGAAAAGGTGAAAATAAAAATAAAGACCTTCCATCCCACAAGCAATTAGCAACTATACACCGTGGGAGTGGAAGATAGAAGCATTTTTTGAGCAAACCCTAGTTTTGAGGGTTTCTTGACCTGTTGCTGCTAAAATGAAGATATCTCCTCTTATACTCAATGAAATTTCACCAAACCACCTTCAAATTAAATCTAACACTCTCCTCTTTCCAACCATAATAGGTTTGATCTCGTACAGATCGTACAAAGGTTGTACCATGAATTTTAGCAGCAAATTACACACAAAAATTTCTAGAAAACAACCACTTCTTTCATTAGAACTTAAAAAAAAATGATTCAACAGCCATGTTTCAAACATGAGAGGCTTATTTAAATTACAACCACCCTTCCCAATGTCCTCCAACTAATATTTGAATTAGGTGGACGTTGGAAACTAACTTTTTTCCAATTAGACCCCTAATTGCCCAGTTAAGGCAATTGACTACAACTTTACAAAAGCCCAATTGAAATGAGGATTCAAAGGTGTATTAAAAAAAATAAAAGACACCAAAAACACTACACAAGTCAAGGAAACTCCCCTCAAGGGCTTGGATACATCAGGGCACTTTAATTCTTTAGTTTTCCTAGATGAATCAAGCTTACATGGTGAGGAAGGAGACCTTGTTTTTACAACAAGACTTGACTCCAAAACTAAAACTTGTTACAAGACATGAAAGATGGTTCTTGGAACCTTATTACATCTCAAAATTCTTGACAACAAACAAAGAAAATAAGAAACACCTCCAAGAGGCATGAGGATCCCAAGGTGCTCCTACACCATGCACCCGGGGTGGAAGAGATCTCAAGTACCACTTGAGATCAGTTGTTGCAGAGTAGTACCATGCTTTTTGATATCCTCTTCACTCATCCAAGTTGAATATTCAGGTGGAAGACCCTGCCACTTAACAAGATATTCATTATATACCTTTTTCCTTGTCCTTTTTACCTCTTTGGTGTCTAGAATGGCTTCAAGCTTCAAGGGTTCAAATGGTGGAAGGTCCTGTGCACCCAATCTTCATCAGCTTCCACACCTGTACCTGCATCCAAAGATCCCTTAAAGGGGTACAAGTTAGCCACATAAAAGATAGAAGAAAAAGCCACTCCAGGAAGGAGTGCTATTTCATATGCATTTTGTCCAAACTTATGAATTATTTTGCATGGGCCTATTTTCTTCATGTGAAGCTTTGTGTATGTTAGCTCTCAAAAACACATGAAAAATACCTCAAGAGGTTGCCAAACTCTTGGTACGTTTTAGGGTAACAGACAAAGCCAAATGGTTTGAGACCTTCTTCTCTTCAGGTGCTGCTAGACCTAGGTAGGTATACCTATAAGAATGAAGCAGACTTAAATGATGTGACTTGATTGATTTGATGGATCTATTATGATGGCACAAATGTAATAGATAAAAGCTTACAGATTGCTCCTACTCCTAATATTAAACTTGAAATGTGAATGTTTTTGAACAAATATTTTATAGAATTCTAAGATGTGGATGGTGTGACTAGTGCCTACTTCTGTTGGGCTAATGGAGTCAAGAGGTAAATAATATTTGCGTCCTATTTCTGGATACAATTCAAAAAAATTGGCACTTTTATGTTTATAACTTGTATAAACAGGCAAGAGTGTAATTATCAAATTCTTCTTAATAATCCAAATGTCCTTTTCCAAATTATTGTGATTAATTAGAAGGATTTAATCATGTCTTGCAGGAACCAATTAACTGAACCACACAAGAGCAACAAGTGTGCTTTGATAAATTGAAGAATATCCTTGATATTTCAATTTAAATAATCAGGAAGTGACAACCTTGGAGACAATCAAATAATATTTTCAAAAAAATTCAACAAACAATTGACACCATAATTGGATCACCAAATTATGCATTCTTCTCCATTACATAATTTGAAAAGATTTTACAATGTACAACATGATATTTATTTCAGCAATAGCTCACCCTATCCAACTACCTAACCTACTTATTTCTCCTTAATCTTTCCCCCTTTTTTTATACAATTTCACTTTGCATATATACATTATTTTAGGGTTACAACCTTTCACGACACCCATCTAGTGCAAATTTTTGTTTCCGTGTAGCTCTTCATTTAATTATTCTTCACTAAATAAAATATTTAATTACTTGCCTCTGGAAAATTAAATATTTTATCTTTAATCTCCATCTTGCATCTTCACAAAAAATTAATTTATGTGATTATCCTCTATTAGAAACCATCAGTTCACTTTTTACATGTACATATCTTCAATACATTCTTTTGTAAAATAATTACCCCTTTTAACTCCCTTTGCATTTGCCTCCTCATAAAAATAAATTATTTGGTAATACTTTTGATTTTAACTCTCTTTCCTGCAAAAAAAATCCTATCCTTAATTTGATGCACTCACATAAAATATTCATTGGGTAAATTAATTTCCCATCTTATATCCTCGGTGAAAATGTGAAGTTATATTTTAAAATCATATTGTTTTCCGTTATAATCACATTTTATTTATTATTTTGCTTCCACTTTTGATCATATGAAATCACGTATCAGGGTGACACAGTGCATCGAAGAGACTTTTTTTATCCCCCATCGATCTCACACATCTCTCACCGACGAAGCCCATCTTTTGGTTGTCCATAAGACTCTCCCCGAGAACTCCTCATCAGCATAACTTGCTCTATTAGAGAGACTAAAAAACTTATATCAACAACACATGTCTTGCCGAAAAGTTTAGGGTTTTTGTCCCTAGCATGCCGGTGCGTGGGAAGGTCTAGAGTAATAGCTTCCATAACTTCTTTCATGGAATTCACCAATGAATGCTTTCCATTTGAACACATGCAATTATTATATTCGACGAAGATTATAAGTGAAAAGAAGCTCGTTGGATATCCTTAGATCGTATGAGAACAACATTGCTCCACCAATGAAATTTCTATTTTGATTATTTGTGAAATTGGAACTACTCCGTCTCCCTGATGAAGGATTCATGCCAATCTTGGTTGTACAACTAAATTTTCCGCAAAACATAAAACATGATCAAATAGGGTTTTGCTTCGCATGGGAGAAAAACAATTTATGGAAAACATCCTTCTCCCCGTTATAGTGGTGTGATGGAGAACAAATAAATGCCTTATGTGTGACAATGAGCCAACTAACTTATTGGCATTTGCAACCTCATCCGATATCAGGTTGAACTCGCCATTTCTTTTTTAAACCATCACTCCTCACTGTTTCTATTGAAGATTTAAAATATTTTCACTCTTTGCACTTTGGGTTCAATTTCTCTTGGGCATGATTGACCTTTTAGCAGGGGCACTTCACGTTGATATACCTTTCCTAATGGAATGTGTTGCTTTATTGTAATCCATGAGTGTCTTCTACACAACTCATCTTTTGTTCTTGTGTTGGGTGTTATTCTTCCTCTATGAGGGCTTTGTCGGCCTTGCACGCAATTTCCATTCTTTCAAAACCATTAAATTTCTTTTAGATTGCTAATAGATATCATTTGCATTCCTTCTCTCTATTTCTATCTTCCTTTCACCAAAGTCAATTGTATGAAAACTTTGCCACAGCCGATAGTTTGGCATTCCTTACTTGTTCTTCCACATTTGAACTCAATCTCTTTAGTTGTTTGTTTGGTGAGTCCCACCATGGTTTCTTTCCTCTGAGTATTTCCTAAAATGTAATAGAGAGCTCCCCTTTTCAATGAAAATGTCAATTTGAATCTTCCACTGAACTCGTAGCTGCTCTATGAAATGGTTTCTCTTCATATAATCTTGTTATTTCAAAAGAGTTATGCAAGCTTTTAAAGAACTTCCCTGGTTAATGGTTCATGCATGGCTTCAACTTTTATACTTAGACACCATTACTTTTTGGGGAAAATTTTGAAGTAAAGTAATATCTTTATACTGAATCAACCAAGCATCAAAAGAGATTGCGGTGGTGTTGAAATAATCCCCTCTCCATATAAAACTCCTTCACATGTGGTCTGACCATCAATAAACATCCATCCTTTCTTACCGTGCAACTGCACCTTTATGATATTGCTCAAATTTGAGGAGAAGCTTATTCTGCTGTGAAAATGTGGGACAAAATTCATTCATCTATTTGGGAATGTCAAGATTATTATCTCATGGGTCTTTTTAATTTATTTCCCATTAGGATATTTGAATTGTTCCTTTATCCTCATTTGATAATTACTACCATTTATGCTATTGCACATTTCTCTTTTACTTTTGTTCTATGGATATGTTGACTATCAGTTCATCCCTTCAACCAATAATGTACTTGATATATTTTATGCTATGGTTTATACCAAAATGCACAATTTGGGAGTATCATCAAGAAAAACAACACTAATGTCCTTTGGCGGTTGTATTGTCTTTTACACCTAATTCCCATTATAAGTGACATCTAGTTCAACCACTTTTGTCTAATGCTTCTTAAATCCTCTTCTCCAATTGATCAGTTTTCATGATGCTTTATTTCTAAATTGAAGTGGGTATTTGTCAAAATTTGTCTTTTGACATTTTGCATTGTGACAAAATGGGTCAAGTAGCCTCCAAAATCTATGTGGAAAACTAACCAAAGCTTTTCCTTAAGCCATAAAATCGCACTAGTATGTCAATTGATGGAGTGTGATTGTGAAATGGTTTGGCATGAACTTATTGGAATTGAAAGCTGTTCACAATCAAAATTACTTATTCAACCATTTTTACAACTATTTAAAATGAATTAAAACTCACCAATTTGCAATCTTGTAAAAATGACAAATCACTTCCTGTGAAGCCATAACTTGGGAGACTAGTTCATTTGAGATCCATGAGCATGTGTGCACAATGATTTTTCATCAATCTTCATTCTTCACAAAATATTAAATGCCAAAGTCGACCCTTTTGCAGCTGTTCTAGAAATTGAATCCTCAAACTGTGTAAAATCTAGTCGGAATTGATTTTGCAAAAATACCAAATCATGTTCAAATTCCTTGAAAATTGGCATGGATGCACCTTGAGATAGGGAGATTCAAAAGAACCAATTGGTCTATCATAATATCTTTTCATATTCTTAATATTTTCCTTCCAAGTAGGCCACTTTAACAGATTTCATTGTGCTGACAACATCTTTTCTCAAAAACCCTTAAACTTGGCCCTCTAAAACTTTGTCAAAACTGATCATATGAAGCTAAAAATTGGCGTGCACATTCCCATATGGTAGATGAATATGTTTACAAAATTATTTTGTGTGAAATTGAACAGA
>VDFB02146999.1:0-24260 GCA_007258455.2 Sequoia sempervirens
AGTGGCATGTGAAAGATGATGGAACTTCAAAAAAATTTCCCTTGTGTTTTACTCATGCCTTGCCTTCTGTCACTGGTCTTTCATGGTGTTGGAAATTTCTAAGGGATGGGGTTTTAGCTTTGTCTTCATGTAAAACCCTTGTGTTTATTTTATGCCTTGGTTGGGATCCATCTCACCGTTAATTTTTGAAGGGGATTTATAATGACTTATGTTCTATCGTTTCATCTAGGCTTGGTCCCTTTGGTCTTAATTTTTATTTCCTCCGCAGGTTTTATTTTCCTTAAGTCTTGGTTGGCCTCGTGTTTCATCTTTAAAAACAATTTATGTTGTTGTTTACCGTTGGCCTAGTAATGTCCCCTTGTCCTCTTAATAAATGTTTTATTTGGCAGAGGGATCAAATTCGTGCTACCGTTGATCAATTTCCTTAAGATATCAACGATTTCCCACCATCACGTGATCAGAAATTTCAAGATCTTTATTGATCGTGATATCACGGGCAGGCCCCACGTGTCCTTTTTGAGGGATCAAATTTTTGCTACCATTGATCAACTACCGTTTGATCTCAACCATTCCCTGCCATCCTGCGAAGACCCCACCACACTGCTTTGGCTGATTGTGATATCACGGGTGACCGACACGTGTCCCATCTGGTGAGGCCGAAGGTGATAGGTTTGGTTGACTGTCGATCATTTATCATCATATCTCAATGGTTTCCCACCATCGCGTGATCAAAAGTTACAAGGTTGTTACTGATTGTGATATCATGAGTGGGCGCCATGTGTCTCATTTAATGAAGCCGAAAGAATAAAGGAAATATTGTGATAAATTAATCTAGCCTTAATACATTAAAAGGCAGGTTACTAAAGTATTCTTGAGATGCACATGTTTTAAATCAACGAGTATGTTATAATCTTGATGGGAAAGCTTCTCGACAATTAATGCTAAGGCTGGTGACCATGGCAAAGGAATGAGATCACAAATTCTCAAGATCTACCGTTGCCCGCCATTGTGTGATCAAAAAGTTACAAGGATCTTTACTGATTGCGATATCACTGGCATCTGCCACGTGGACTTCCTTGGCAGTGTATGGTATGGTGGGACCCTTATTGCCATATTGGTAATTGTTTCAGCCTATTTTGAAGGTAGTCATTAGATGGTTTGATCCAAATGAAGGATCGATGGCTAGATTTTAAATCTACATAAAATATGGTAGGAGATGTTCAGCACACAAGTGAGCTTTAATGGTGGATGTGAAACATACTGGCATGATTTGATCGAAATAAAATCAATTCTCCTATTTTATTTGTATCACAAGACATTCAAGTATTTTGTGGAGCAGTTTCAGAGCCGAAAGCGAAGTTGTGGGTTTTTGTAGCCAAAATTTGGGACTTCTGCAAACAAAGTCATGAGTTATTTTTTGTGTTTCCCAGTCATTCTGCACTTGAATTTGGAAAAATATTTGTTGTGCTTGACATTGAGCTTGTTGATAAACATGTTACAGCTATAGTTTAATTATAGTTGCAAGAAATTACAGTGTTTTGTTCTATAATTTCCTATCTCTAGTTAGTCCCAGCTATTTGAAGTGTGACATTGTGAAGAGGCCCTAATTTGTCCAAGATGGCACCACCCAAGCAACATTCTAGCTAGATTGACTATTTGAAAAGAAACCTGTATGATGATTTCCTGGATCAATTTCTCTTGTCAATGAACAATAGAAAGAAGGGATTGGTTCTGATGCGAGGGAAAATCCTGGGGGAAGGGTTAGTATATAATTTCTCCAACATAGTCGATGCTAGGGTTCCCCTCACAGGTTTGGAAATGTTCAGATTGTGGTATGGACAGAGGAATTTTCCTCACCCCTTTTCAAATGGCTGGATGTATGACATGGGGAAGCTGGTGGTACCAAATGTATTCCTTGATGTAGACCTGCTTAGCAAAGTAGCTACAAGATATGACCCTGACACACAGGTAATTAAGGATAATGATGGAAGGGTTTTATTAAGCATTAACAAAGATGATATCCAACAGATTTTTGACTTGAGTGAATTGAGTGAAGATTTGGTTCTTATCAATCTTGAGGAAATGAAGCAGGAATATGCAAAGTTGAAGTTTTTTTTAGAGCTAAGTTGCTTCCACCTCATCTAGCTAGGGCAAGAGGTTCAATATTTCATTTCAGGCCCAGTGACCAGGAACCTTTCAAATTAAATTGTTTTGCAAATCATTTCTTGGCTAATTTCTATTCATTGTGTCAGATTTTAGGTTTCAGTCTTGGTGCAGTGATTCCCATTGCATACATGTTCATGGGGGTGCAAATACAACACCCTAACTTCCCTGTGACATATGACTTTGCTTCTTTCTTGGCTGAGAGGATACATGAAGGGCTGTCAAAGCTACAGAAAAATGATATCGACACTCAATTATTTTGGTATTCTATGTTGATGCATATGTTTTTGTTCAAAAATGTTGACTTCTTCTCTAAGAAGATGAAATTAAGGCAAACGGTTGATGGAGAAAGATTTCCAGTACAGATATGGGCTGCAGATTTATCTTCTAATAAGGAAAGCACTAGTTATGTGCAATTTGATAATTGTTTTGCTTCCAAATTAAGGGATAGATTGATGGTGAATGTACCTAGGATCCTTGAAGAATTACATGATTTTCTCATGCCAAAGGGGAGGAAGCCAAAATTAAGAGTCTGTCATAACTAGGGTGATATTATCCCATATCCAGTCAACACTATTTTGAGGGTGTATGGTTTCTAGGGAACCCCTTATATACTGTCATACAATGTGCCACCAAGAGTGAGTTTTACAGAAGTTATGTGGCAAATAGGTTGTATCCATGAGGACAACCTCACTAGAAGGGTAAGGGAACATTTTTCCCTAATTATACAGTGGTGTCTGATTTTACATTTTCAAAAGGAGGTTGGGTGCATTTTGAGAAATTATTTGATGATTACCATTTGAGGTGTGGCCCAAAGTGACAACATGATCCTAAGGGTTTCTTTTCCCTTTTTAGACAAAGAATAAAAGTTGGCAAGTTTGTGCATGAATTCAACTTTCTTGAGGATCTGATTAGAAATGAGTTTGACCTAAATAAATAGGAGTTGAACAAGGAGAAATGGATAGCTTATAATAAGCTATTAGATATTGTACACAAAATGGATTCAAAGTATGATCCATTGTTGGAGTTCAGTCCATACCATAAGAAAATTGACTTTCTAATGGAGAACTTCAAGGGAATTATGGGCACATTGATGACCAAAAAGATAAATTTAGAACTAAGTCTGGGTGTACAGGAACAAGATGCCAGGCCAATTGAAACAAGGCCAGTATATTAGCATACAGGAAAAAGGCCCAGTTACAGGAGGAAAAGGGATAGCAGCAATGATGAGGAAGAAGTGGACAAAAAGGGGAAGCAAATTGTGAAAGTTCCTTCACAACCGGGTCCAAAATTCAAAGTGCCTGGGGCAATTAAAATCATTAATTTAGAATCATCACCAGAAGATAGTCCCTCATCACCCCCATCTAAGCCAAGCTCTAAAAGGAAAATAATTGATTAACCACAGGAGAATTTGATGGATGCGATTATTGTTACTGATCATGGCATGCAGGTTGGTATGCCTTCCCCTCCTAGACCAGCTGAATTGGTCTTATCTAATTCAGATATGAAAGGAAAAAGTGTACAAGATGCAAGGATGGAAGCATGTAAGGAGTTTCTAGACAATAATGCATTTGTAAAGACTCTTTTGTTCTTACAATTGGTATGGATGATGAAATTTGAAGAGTATCAAGATAAATGTAAGAAGAGAATAGAATTAAGACCTGATAGGTCAAACCAGGAGAATGATGAAGTAAAAGTTGAATTAATGGAAGAATTCAAAAACATCACTCCTAAGGAAGGCAGAAAATTGGTGAGTCAAGTTGGTGTATTGACTCTGCCTGAATGGGACATTGCAAATGTAGTAGCCTTTAATGCTATTATGAATTCCAAGCATCCCATGCAAGAATCTGAAGAGGAATTCAAGGTAGCATTGCAAGATTCTACCTTCAATGAGGAATATGAAACTTTAGCAATTTGGGCATTGGTCCCTCAAGGAAGAAAGCCAAATGTTACAGATATTAAACCAAATTTCAAAGGAGGATTAATAATAAAGAGGGCTTCAGAGACCTCAACCACTGAGGCTACGAATTTGACTGTGAATGTGGCCAAATTGGCCCAAAAGACTGCTGAAAGGGAGGAGGCCGAAAAGAAGAGCCTAATGGAGAAGTATAACCTTCTGATTGAGGAATACAACAAGATGCAGTAGAGGAATGTTAAGTTGCAGACTGAGGTGGAAAGGTTTAGGTATAAACAGATTGGGGAGACATCAAGTGCTCCAGGGACCAGTACATTACCTTCCACAATAGGGTCAATGCCTTCTGCTTCTCCAATTGTTTCCAAACCAGGGTCTCCCAGTCAAAATATTTCCCTCACCCCTCCTTTAGAACAAATTAATGAAGAAACATAGTGCTCTATTGATCCTACAAAGAAGTTTCTCATGCAAAGAATTGATGAATTACATGCATCTTTGAGTGTAAGTGAGGAGGGATTTTTCTTAATGAAAATGGAGATTGTTACTACTGTCTTGAGGCATTTAAATGAAAAGGTTGAATGTAAGTTTCTATCTATTCATTCTTTATATTCTTTGTTGTTAGATGCAATAAAGAATATTAATAGGGATCAGGAGGTAGTGATACCATTAATTGAAAATTGGATCCCTAGGGCCAGTGATTTGGATGTCATGTACAAGGCCTTAAGGTTTGATACAAATAAGAAGCCTCAATCATTAAAGCTTACTCATGTGTTAGTAAAATCATTGCAAGGTTTTCATACCCTACCAGATGATTTGAGTCTAGGAAGATCAGGGAATTGGTGAAGAATTTTAATGATTGGGGTAACACATTGTTACTTGATATAATTGATGAGCAGGGGAAAATTAGGTCATTCCAACAGTGGCAGGATCAAGCAAGTGAGGTCATCAATGATCAAATTAAATGAATTTGTGATGAATCAAATTATGACTTGTTGGTGAGTTGTATGGATAAAATTATTAGTATCAGCTTATTTTTGGAATCTTTTGAAAGGGATGCAAATCAGGTAGCGGTAAAGTACACACCTTATAATTCCAAGGTGAATGAGGTAATTAATTTTGACTGGCCGATTGATGAAGAATACCAAAAATGGGTAACTAAATATTTGACTGAGGAAGAATAAAAGAATGGACTACTAATGGGTGGTAAATCAAATGTTGCAGTTACAACAGCTTCCAATTTTTCTTTGATGGCAGTCTCGGCGTAGGTTTCTTGCGGTTTTTTTGTTGCTGCATCAACTTTTCTCAGTGTGCATGATGAATAGGAATATTCTCCAGGGTGATTGTTGTTGTAACAATTTTTGGAATATCACCAAGTGCTTCAATTAGCTGGTGACATGTGTACTTTATGGCCCAATGCTTGTTTTCTCCTTCATTTTCTATAAGAAGGATTTCAAAGCCAGAAGTACGGGTTAGCAAGTTAGATAATTTTTGGTCGAGTCGAGGTGAAGTTGCATAGTAAAATTTAAAGTACAATGGTTTTAGAGAGAAATATACTTTAGGTTTTGGGTCATTCTGTAATAGGTTTTGAGTTCATGGGGATGTAATGTTGTATAACAGTACTAGCATTTGAGATGAAAGGATAAATTCAAACTCATGTCTCTCCATTGTACATGCATATCTGAATTCTGAATAAGATGACTAAGGGTTGTTTCATTCATCTCATTGTTGTGGTGTGTATGATCCTTAGTTTAGCTTTAATTCAAAGAATTAATTAAAATGCTTGAATAGGATTATAGGCGGATATGTTATGTATAAGGATTTGATATGTAGTATTGGGTTAGAATGCATACTGATGAAATTGTAATGCAATATTGTTAGGGATCTTATGTGTTATGTATTAAACCTATCATGAACCTTTAGATGATTATGAGTTTGACTCCTACAATGGATATATGGCACTGATCTAAGTTGTACTCATTTGTATAATTCAATATTTTCTTGTCTTTGCCTAGAGCTTGCTACAAATTGCAAATCAAATGACTATCTCATGCTGTGAATTGTGTTGTAATTATCTCATGCTCCAATTAGTTGATATAATCAATGAATAGCCAATTCTATTCGATTTCATCCTATTGTGTTGATCCATTAAGTGAGATTATCTGTTATTGTTAATGTTGTTTATAATAATGGTGCAAAGGTTGTAAAAACATTAAGGGATCACCCTCCTGAGTCTTGCAGAGCCCGAAGTGTAGGAGGCTTTTTAAACTCCTTGTCAGTTGGTCCAGGTCCTTCGAGCTACCCTTGATTGGAATTGGCAATTCCATAGGTAGATTAGAAGACCAACCTGGTTATTTTGTAAAAAAGAACCAAAAAAATGGCGACTCTATTGGGGAGCTAATTTTAATATTTCTTGTCAGTGTGTTGGTTGTCCATTTTGCATAGAGTTTTATCGTGTTTCTATGATTTGAAGGTTGAGCTTCTAATTTTGTGTTAGGTTTGTCCACTTCTTCTATTTTCATCAGCGTTAGGAGTTATGTTGTAAAGCACTTTTGTGTGTTGTCGGTACGAGGTTTCAAAAGTTTTCATATTCTACCACGTGTCTTTAGGTATTTGGTATTCCCAAGCTAATTGGGTGGCGACTCTGAAGTCTCTGCACCAGTGTGCATTATATTTTGGAAGGTTTATTATAAGTGGAAAGAACTTTTGGATTAGTACGAAGAGTGAAGAACACCAAGTCATTCATGAAGTATCATCCAAAATAGAAATTGGAAGGTTAACTTCCCAAAGTGAAGAAGGATTGGATAAAGAAAAGACCAAAATATAGTAATGTTGCTCCCGTGTCACAGAACCCTGTACACCAAGGTACAACTCAGCCTTTACATGCTATCCTTGAAAATCTTGAAGAGGTGTCTAGAAATTCAGATTTAGATAGTTGTGGATTTTTTGATGCATTATTTAATACACTAGTTCAAGAAGATGTGACATGTCAAAATAAAGGGCTTGTTAGTGTCAAATATGCTGAAAAGAGAAGAGGCACGAGTAGAAGTCGAAGCCATCACAAAGAATGCACTAGTGACGTGCTTCCTCCTCCTATTGAAAATGATGTAAACCCTTTATTATCTAAACATGTATTGGAAGAGGTCAATTTAATAGATCTAGATGATACATCAAGTTCTGATGTGACTTTGCCTGACCCTAACAATATTTTTGGAGACATTAATTCTTTGAGGTGGGAAATCCAAAAGCAAACTAAACTCAAACTGAAAAGAGAAAAAGAGAGGGAAGCAAAGTTGAGGAATGTTGTGATTGAAAGAGATAGGTTGATGAAATAGTTGGCAACAATGAAGTTGCTAAAAAAAGAAGAACCTAAACCAGGTGTTGAGGACCTGGTTGTATGGAAGGTTGTCTAAAGAAACCCCAGTAGGCCACATTGATGCCCAATCCAAACCTGCTAACCCAAATCCCTCAAATCATGTTAAGTCTCAACCAAGTAATACAAATCTTAAGCCTGCCTTGGACAAAGGAAAGAAAAAGGTTGAGGGGATTAAAATAAATGAGAAGGTGAATCCCCATTCCACTCAACAAGATTTTGAGCCACATGTGTCATTTCAAATAGAATTTTCCTTAGAAAAGGCTAGGAAGGAAAGTAAGGCTCTGGCAGAAGAGTTGGAGAGAACAAAGATTAAGGCTACAAATGCAGAGATGAAGAGGAAAATAAGTTTCCTAAAGATGTCAAACATGGATGAGGCTACACAAGCTACAACCTCATCAAATCACTAGGATACCTTGAATAATAATCCTAAAATTACTCCAAATCCCACCACCAATAATTCTGACCAGAAGATTCATGGAACTGGGTTTGTAAATCCAAATCGAGACAGTCATAGAGTATAAGATGTAGGGTCTAGTGTTGATTCTAAGAGGAATGAAGGATTATTTCAATGACGACCTATATAGTTGGAAAGGTATACGCCATTATTCTTTGATGGTATCAGGGCTGGTTATCCAAACCCCATCCTTGCTAACTTGAGAGAAAAGATGAGTAAGTTTGCCAACAATAATGTTGTGACAACAAAAGAACACTTAAAAGCTTTCATGGATATGTTAAATGACTATGAGGTAGAACATGAAGATGTTGTAATGAAATTGTTTGTACAATCTCTAGTAGAGGATGCGAGGGATTGGTATAGAGGTCTACCTAATGCTAGTATTGGTTCATGGGATGAGTTTGAAAAGTGTTTCAAGGAGCAGTACGGTGATAAAACTAATGCAAGTTTCATGCTAAATGAGTTTAATAACATCAAGAAGTCATTGAATGATCATGTGACAGAGTTTAACTTAAGATTTCAAAAATCAATGTATAAGTTGTTCCAAGTTTTAAGACTTGATGAAAGTGTTTATTTAACTACATATTTCAATGCTTTTGATGCTAAAATGGCATATCTCCTTAGAGATAAAGACCCTCAAACTATGAGGGATGCATTTAGGGTGGCTATAAATATTGAAAGTAACAAAAGAGCTTCTGGGAAGTATGGTAGGAGAGAAGAACCTACACTTTTAAAAAATCCTAATAATAAGACTGAGAAGGTTCCGGCTGCCAAGCCTAAAGATGATGAAAAGTGGGAAAAGGTTTACAGTACCTTGAAATACATAAATCAAACTGTTGCTAAGCAAGAGAAGGGTATGGGAAATGAAAGCTAACCCTATAATAAAAATGATAGGCTGCCCAGATTGCAAAATTATCCCTACAATACAAATTAGAAAGATGGAAAACCAATCTTTTCTAGCTAGAAGCTTAAAAATGATCAGCATACACTAGACCCCCTGCAAAAACATTCAGTGAATTAGTAGTAGATAGACCATGGTGTGAAGTGTGTGAACATCCACATGATCAAAATTATTGTGGTGTTTCTTAGTTGCTTGTTGCTAAGGAAGTAGAAGAGGATGTTCATGATCAAACATCAAAATATGAGCAGGATGATGTAGATGTTTGTATGGCTAGATCATACATTGATGAGGCAGAATGTTCCTCTGATGATTTAATGTAGGAAGCTGATGTGGATAATCAGAGGAAGAGAAGTGAGATGTACCATCAACAAATATTTTTTGATGAGGAAGGTGATTTTGATCATAATGCTTGCAATATGGAGTAGGTTGAAGATTCAGTGTCCTTAAGGAGACCGTCAGAAGAAGAGATTGCAAGATTGATTGAAGAAATGGTTTCTCAAATGAGAAGTTCACTTCAATTGAGAAATAGAACTATGGGTGGTGAGCAGGGTAAACATGTTGGTTTGTTTATTAAAGAGAAAAAGGATAAAAATAGAGGTGTTAAGGTTGACAACAAAAAGGATGTTGTAAAATTCAAAGAAGTTAAGAGTGATAGAGTTTGGGAAAAAAAGAATGAAACCCCAAAGTCTCAAGAAGATGTGACTACATCATTGGTGAAGACCAAGGTGATTACAAAAGTAGTTGAACCTGTTGCAGAGGATAAGAAGCAAAAGAAGCTAGGAGGAAGTAATCAACAAGAGAAGAAGGAAAATGATGAAGGTATGATGTCTAATCTGCCTAAATATACACCTGTAGATATGTTTCATGTGCTTTCTCAGGTTAAAGTAACTGTACCTTTTCTAGAAATGATGAGAATAAATGAACATAAAGAAAAGATAATAGCCTTGATCACAGATGTTGCTGGTAATAAGACTAAACAAGGAATTGGTAAAGAAGTGAAGGATAAAGAGAAAGAAAAGGAAGTGGAGGGAATTGTGTCACAAATTCCTCCTGTATATTTAGGAAATTCTATTAACATGTGCCTTGAAAACATAACCCCTTTTTTCTTAAGTGTGGATATAAATGGGAAAACTTTAAGGAACTGTATGATAGATTAAGGGGCATCAAATAATGTTATGCCAGTCAAAATAATGGAGGAAATGGGCTTGATAGTAGATACTACTCAAGGTAAATGTTATGCTATGGATTCAAGAGAAGTGTCAGTTATTGGAACTATCAGAGCATTGCCTTATAAATTGACTCAGTACCCTGACAAGGATTTAGTCATGAATGTATTAGTTGCAGACATCCCACCTCATTTTGGAATGCTCTTGTCAAGAAAATGGAGTGCATCAATGGGGGGTAATATGCAATGTGATTTTTCATTTGCTACTTTCTCCATTGATGGTAAGGATGTCAAAATTGAAAGAGAATCAAAAGTACCTCATATGATTGAGCATAACCGGATTGAGAATATGGCATGTTTTATTGATAGTGGTATAGATGAATTTAGGGTTGAGGAATTTCCTAACAATTGTGATAAGCATACTGCATTGATTGATACAGAAATAAAACAATTGTCAGAATCTAATGACTTGTGGACTATGTATTTTGATGGTGCAAGTTCAAAGGAAGGCTCTGGTGCAAGTGTCCTCTTACGATCACCAAGTGGAAAGACATTTAGGTTCTCTTTCACTCTGTTATTTGAATGCACAAATAATGTGGCAAAGTATGAAGCCTTGTAATTAAGGTTGAGACTGGCTAAAAAACATGGGATCAAGAAGCTCAAGGAAATTGGGGATTCCTAGCTTGTGGTATCCCAAGTTAGATCCAAGTATGTATCAAATAACAAGAGGTTGAAATAGTGTAGGAATGTTGTTTGGGATGAATTGGAGAGATTTGATGCATTTGGCATAGGATGGATGGAGAGAGTTCAAAATAAAGTGGCAAACCTATTAGCCAACATTGCATTAAAACCAGATGATATGACTTATGCTGGAATTTCAAAGGTTGAGGTGCAAACCAGACCATCTGTTCCTGATAACATTAAAAATTGGCAAGTTTTTCATAATGATGATGATATATTAAGATTTTTGAATTGTATGGGTGAATATGAGAATCAAGAAATTGACTTTGGAGCTTTTGTTGAAAATGTTGATGGTAAGGATACTATCTTTGGAAATGAGATCATTCAGTTAAAAACAAACACAACTCCCAAGGGTCTAGTTGTAGTAGAAAGAGTGTTTAATAATCAGGACAAGACAAAGGCTAATCATACTATTTCTCATCCTGATGACTTGGAAGAGATAAATCATGGAACAGAAGCATCCCCAAAGAAGGTGTATATTGGAAAGAAAATGTCACCAAAAGTGAGAAGGATGCTAATTGATTTATTAAGGAAGTTTAGGCATGTGTTTGCATGGTCCTATGATGATCTTAAGGAATATAGGGAGGATCTTTTCCAACATGAGATTCCTTTGTGTAATGATGCCAAGCCATTCAAACAAAAGCAAAGGCCTATTAATCCCACCTTGGCCCCTAAAATGCACGAAGAATTAATGAGACTAAGGGATGCAGGGATCATCAAGCCAATCAGACATTCTTCCTAGGTATCAAAATTAGTACCAGTAAGGAAGAAAAATGGAGACATCAAGTTATGCGTAGATTTCAGAAATTTTAATGTCTTCATTAAAAGACAATTATCCATTACTCAATATGGAAGCCATGTTGCAACGAGTGACAGATTGTGAATTAATATCTATGATGGTTGGTTTTTCTGGTTATAACTAGTTTATGGTCAAAGAGTCTGAACAGTTTAAGATGGCTTTCACTACACCATGGGGAACATATGTTTATGTAAGAATTCCATTTGGTCTAACAAATGTAGGGGCTACTTTTCAAAGAGCCATGGATGTGGCATTCTCAGATTTCATTAATTTTTTTTTGGTGATTTACCAAGATGACTTGATAGCATATTCTAAAAAGGAAGAGGATCATTGTGAACATCTAGAGAAGATATTCATTAGAGCTTTATAGTATGGTATTTCTTTGAATCCAAAGAAATGTGTGTTTGGAGTAATAGAAGGAAAATTGTTGGGACATATCATTTCCAAGGATGGGGTAAAAATTGATCCAAAGAGGGTAATTGCAATTGATAAAGTTCCACAACCCTAAAATGTCAAAGGAATACAATCTTTCTTTGGATAAATAAATTTCTTAAGGAGGTTTGTGACAAATTTTGCTGAGATAACTTGCCCTATTTCCAAAATGCTCAAGAAAGGAGCCAAAGTTGAATGGGATGAGGAGCATGTGTAGGACTTCCAAGCCATTAAGCAAGCAATAAAGGAGGCCCCTGTGTTAAGAACCCCTAATTTTTCCAAACCTTTACAAATTTTCTCATTTGCTTCATTCCACACAATTGCAGCTATGTTATTGCAAAAGAATGCAAAAGGTTTTGAATAGCCTATGGCTTTTTTCAGCAAATATTTACAAGTTTCAGAACTTAAGTATGATATAAATGAAAAATAGGCATATGCACTGGTAAAAGCAGTGAAGGCTTTTAGGCCTTATTTGATGGGAGCTACTGTAATTGCTTATGTGCCTAGTGTTGCTGTTAAGGACATCTTCACACAGCAAGAAGTGTCAGGAAGAAGGTGTAGGTGCATAAATAGGATCTAGGAATTCAATATTGAGGTCTAGATTACTAAACTAGTAAGGGGACAAGGATTGGCCAAGCTTATGTCCCAAAGTAATCTGGAAGCAAATCAAATAAATTTTCTAGAAGAGGAGAATAGATTGCATATATGTGATATGGAGCATTCAAAATGGTATAGAGATGTGATATATTATTTGTAAAAAATGAAATATCCTGACAACTTGAATTAAAATGAGAAAAGGACATTGAAGTTACATGCTATCAAGTGTGTTATTGTAGATGGAAAGATCTGGTGGAGAAATGGAGAAGGTGTCATGCTGAAGTGTGTTGACCAAGATCAAGCACAAGGACTTCTGAGTGAGATGCATGGTGGAGTTTGTGGAGGACATTATATAGCTAAAACAATTGCACATAAGATAATGAGGGCTGGGTTTTGGTGGCCTACAGTTTTTAAGGATGCACACCAACTAGTGAAGACATGTGATGCTTGTCAACATTTCTCTGGTAAGTTAAAGTTTTATGTTAACTTTCCTCTAAAACTAGTTATAGTACAAGCTCCATTCTAGCAGTGGGGTATTGATTTTGTAGGAGAGATAGCATGTAAATCTAGTGGAGGTCACTCATGGATATTGGTGGCCATTGATTATTTCACCAAGTAGGTGGAAGCAATTCCAACAAAGAAAGCCACTAGTAAAGTGGTAATTGATTTCCTAATGAACAACATATTAACTAGATTTGGATGTCCAAAAAGGATTGTGTCAGATAATGCAATGTGTTTTAGATCCGAGGAATACACAGAGTTTTGTGAGAAGCATGGCATCCAAATTTCTTACTCATCACCATACCACCCACAGGGAAATGGATAAGCAAAATCAAGCAATAAAAGCTTGATGAAGATTCTTAAAAGAATCCTAGATCAAAATAAAGGGGCTTGGGATTCTAAGCTAAGATTAGTAGTCTGGGTAGATAGGGTAACTGTGAAGAAGGCAATAGGTTGTGCCCTGTTTGACTTGGTTTATGGGATAAATGCTAGGTTACCCCAAAATAACTTAATGGAAATGAATAAGTTTTTCCAGATGTATGATAATGAAATTGATGATGAAATGCAATTGAGAGTGGAAGCTCTTCTAGAATTAGATGAAACCAGGAGGGAAGCCCAAAGGAGAAATGCAAAGTTGCAGTTGCAAGTAAAGAATTTGTATGACAAGAGGGCAAATGCAAGGAGTTTCAAGGATGGAGATTTGGTTTTAGTGTGGAATACCAGACTGGAAGATAAAGGGAAACATGGGGAATTTGATGTAGTCTGGTTGGGTCCATTTTTTATTAATGGTAAGTGGGGTGAAGATTCATACTTCCTCCAAGATATGACAGGAGATCTTCTTAAACTGCCAGTTCATGGACAGTTCTTGAAGTTATACTTCACTTGAAGTATTCTTTTCCATGAACAGTAGTTTAGGTTTGTATATTTTGTATATATTTTGTACATAGTTTGGGTTGTTTTGTCCGAACAATCCCCTTTTGGTCATCTTTGCATCTTGGTCTGCTCTACTTGAGATTCTGAATTCTTGCTTCATTCCAGTGGAATGAACATCCCCAACTGGAGCCACTGATTGAACTTCAAAATTTTGCCTCTTATGTTTCACTCATGCCCTACCTTCTATCACTAGTCTTTCATGGTGTTGGAAATTTCTAAGGGATGGGGTTTTAGCTTTGTCTTCATGTAAAACCCTTGTGTTTATTTTACGCCTTGGTCGGGATCTATTTCGCTGTTACTTTTTGAAGGGGATTTAAAATGACTTATGTTCTATCGTTTCATCTAGGCTTGGTCCCTTTGGTATTAATTTTTATTTCCTCTGTGGGTTTTATTTTCCTAAGTCTTGGTTGGCCCCATGTTTCATCTTTAAAAACAACTTATGTTGTTTACCATTGGCCTAGTAATGTCCCCTTGTCATCTTAATAAATGTTTTATTTTGTAGAGGGATCAAATTCGTGCTACCATTGATCAATTGCCTTCAGATATCAATGGTTTCCCGCCATCGTGTGATCAGGAATTGTAGGATCTTTATTGATCGTGATATCACAATTGGGTGCCATGTGTCCTTTCTGAGGGATCAAATTTGCGCTACCATTGATCAACTACCATTTGATCTCAGTCGTTCCCCTCCATGCCACGATGACCCCACTACACTGCTTTGGTTGATTGCAATATCATGAGCGACTACCACATGTCCCATCTAGTGAGGCCAAAGGTGATTTGTTTGGTTGACTGTCGATCATTTATCATCAGATCTCAATGGTTTCCCACAATCGCTTGATTGAAAGTTACAAGGTTGTTACTGATTGTGATATCATGGGCAGGCGCTACGTGTCTCATCTAATGAAGCCGAAAGAATAAAGGAAATAATATGATAAATTAATCTAGCCTTAACACATTAAAAGGTGGGTTACTAAAGTATTCTTGAAATGCACATGTTTTAAATCAACGGGTATGCTATAATCTTGATGGTAAAGCTGCTCGACAATTAATGATAAGGCTAGTGACCATGTTGAAGGAATGAGATCACAGATGCTCAAGATCTATGGTTTCCCGCCATCACGTGATCGAAAGTTACAAGGATCTTTACCGATTACGATATTGGGGGCAACCACCACGTGGACTTCATTGGTAGCATATGGTATGGTGGGCCCCTTATTTCCATATTAGCAATTGTGTTAGCCTCTTTTGAAGGTAGTCGTTAGATTATTTGATCAAACTCGACAACTAGATTTTAAATCTGCATAAAAGATGGTTGGAGCCATTTAGTGTGTGAGTGAGCTTTAATGGTAGATGCGACACATACTGGCATGATTTGATCGAAATAAAATCAATTCTCTTATTTTATTTGTATCACAAGGTATTCAAGTATTTTGCAAAGTAGTTTCAAAGCCGAAAGCAAAGTTGTGGATTTTTGCAACTAGAATTTGGAACTTATACAAACAAAGCCGTGAGTTAATTTATGTGTTTCCCAATCATTTTTCACTTGAATTTGGAAAAATATTTATTGTGCTCGACATTGAGCTTGTTGATAAATGTGTTACATCTATAGTTTAATTATAGTTGTGAGAAATTGCAGTGTTTTGTTCTGTAATTTCATATCTCTGGTTAGTCCTAGTTATTTGAAGTGTGACATAGTGAAGAGGCCCTAATTTGTCCAAGATGGCACCACCCAAGCAACATTTTGGCCAGATTGACTATTTGAAAAGAAAACTGTATGATGATTTCTTAGATCAATTGCCCTTGTCAACGAATGATAGAAAGAAGGGATTGGTTCTGATGCGAGGGAAAATCCTGGGGGAAGGGTTAGTATATAATTGTTCCAACATAGCCAATGCTAGGGTTCCCCTCATAGGTTTGGAAATGTTCAGATTGTGGTATGGATAGAGGAATTTTCCTCACCCCTTTTCAAATGGATGGATGTATGACATGGGGAAGTTGGTCGTACCAAATGTATTCCCTGAAGTAGACCTGCTTAGGGCAGTAGTTGCAAGATATGACCCTGTCACATGGGTAATTAGGGATAATGATGGAAGTGTTTTATTAAGCATTAACAAAGATATCCAGCATATTTTTGACTTGAGTGAACCGAGTGAAGATTTGGTTCCTATCAATCTTGAGGAAATGAAGAAGGAATATGCAAAGTTGAAGTCTCTTTTTAGAGCTAAGTTGCTTCCACCTCATATGGTTAGGGTAGGAGGTTCAAGATTTCACATCAACCCCAACGACCAAGAACCTTTCAGATTAAATTATTTTTCAAATCATTTCTTGGCTAATTTCTATTCATTGTGTCATATTTTGGGTTTGAGTCCTAGTGCGGTGATGCCCATTGCATACATGTTCATGGGGGTGCAAATACAACACCCTAACTTCTCTGTGGCATATGACTTTGCTTCTTTCTTGGCTGAGAAGATACATGAAGGGTTGTCAAAGCTACAAAAAAATGATACCAACACTTAATTCTTTTGGTATTCTATGCTGATGCATATGTTCTTGTTCAAGAATGTTGACTTCTTCTTTGAGAAGATGAAATTAAGGCAAACAGTTGATGGAGAAATATTGCCAGTATAGATATGGGCTACAGATTTATCTTGTAATAAGAAAAGCACTAGTTATGTGCAATTTGATAATTGTTTTGCTTCTAGATTAAGGGCTAGATTGATGGTGAATGTACCTAGGATCCCTGAGGAATTACATTGATTTCCTCAGGCCAAAGGGGAGGAAGCCAGAATTAAGAGTCTGCCATAACTGGGTGACATTATCCCATATCCAGTCAACACTATTCTGAGGGTGTATGGTTTCAAGCGAACCCCTCATATACTATCATACAATGTGCCACCAAGAGTGGGGTTTACAAAATTTATGTGGCAAATAGGTCGTATCTATGAGGACAACCTCACTGGAAGGGGTAAGGGAACATTTTTCCCTGATTATACAAGGGTGTTTGATTTTGCATTTTCAAAAGGAGGTTGGGTGCATTTTGATAAATTCTTTGATGATTACCATTTGAGGTGTGGTCCAAAGTAGCAACATGATCCTGTGGGTTTCTTTGCCCTTTTTAGACAAAGAATAAAAGCTGGCAAGTTTGTGCATGAATTCAACTTTACTAAGGATTTGATTAGAAATGAGTTCGACCTAAATAAATAGGAGTTGAACAAGGAGAAATGGATAGCTTATAATAAGCTATTAGATATTGTACATAAAATGGATTCAAAGTATGATCCATTGTTGGAGTTCAGCCCATACCATAAGAAAATTGACTTTCTAATGGAGAACTTCAAGAAAATTATGGGCACATTGAGGACCAAAAAGATAAATTTGGAACTGAGTCTGGGTGTATAGGAACAAGGTGTCAGGCCAATTGAAACAAGGCCAGTATACCAGCCTACAGGAAAAAGGCCCATTTATAGGAGGAAAAGGGATAGTAGCAGTGATGAGGAAGAAGCGGACAAAAAGGGGAAGCAAATTGTGAAATCGCCTTCACAACCAGGTCAAAAATTCAATGTGCTTGGGGCAATTAAAATCATTGATTTAGAATCATCATAAGAAGATAGTCCCTCATCACCCCCATCTGAGCCAAGCTCTAAAAGGAAAAGAATTGATCAACCACAGGAGAATTTGATGGAAGAGATTATTGTTACTAATCATGACATGCAGGTTGGTATGCCTTCCCCTCCAAGACTAGCTGAATTGCTCTTATCTGATTCAAATATGAAAGGAAAAAGTGTACAAGATGCAAGGATGGAAGCATGTAAGGAGTTTCTAGATGACAATGCATTTGTAAAGACTCTTCTGTTCTTGCAATTGGTATGGAGGATGAAATTTGAAGAGTATCAAGATAAATGTAAGAAGAGAAGAGAATTAAGACCTGACAGGTCAGACCAGGAGAATGATGAGGAAGTAAAAGTTGAATTAATGGAAGAATTCAAAAACATCACTCTTGAGGAAGGAAGAAAATTGGTGAGTCAGGTTGGTGTATAGATTCTACCTAAATGGGACATTGCAGATGTAGTAGCCTTTAATGCTATTATGAAGTCTAAGCATCCCTTGCAAGAATCTGAAGAGGAAGTCAAGGAAGCATTGCAAGATTCTACCTTCAGTGAGGAATATGAAACTTTAGTAATTTGGGCATTAGCCCCTCATGAAAGAAAGCCAAATGTTACCGATATTAATCCAAATTTTAAAGGAGGATTAATAATAAAGAGGGATTAAGAGACCTCAACCACTGAGGCTACTAATTTGACTATGAATGTGGCCAAATTGGCCCAAAAGACTGCTGAAAGGGAGGAGGCTGAAAAGAATAGCCTAATGGAGAAGTATAACCTTCTGATTGAGGAATACAACAAGATGCAGCAAAGGAATGTTGAGTTGTAGACTGAGGTGGAAAGGTTTAGATATAAACAGATTGGGGAGACATCAAGTGCTCTAGGGACCAGTACATTACCTTCCACAATAGGGTCAATGCCTCCTGCTTCTCCAATTTTTTCCACACCAGGGTCTCCCAGTCAAAATATTTCACTCAGCCCTCCTTGAAAACAAATTGATGAAGAAACAGAGTGCTCTATTGATCCTACAAAGAAGCAGCTCAAGCAAAGAATTGATGGATTATAGGCATCTTTGAGGGTAAGTGATGAGGGATCTTTATCAAGGAAAATGGAGATTGTTACTACTGTCTTGGGGCATTTAAATGAAAAGGTTGATAGTAAGTTGCTATCTATACATTATTTATATTCTTTGTTGTTAGATGCAATAAAGAATATTGATAGGGATCAGGAGGTAGTGATACCATTAATTGAAAATATGATCCGTAGGGCTAGTGATTTGGATGTCATGTACAAGGCCTCAAGGTTTGATACAAATAACAGGCCCCAATCATTAAAGCCTACTCATGTGTTAGTAAAATCATTGCAAGGTTTTCAGACCCTACTAAATGATTTGAGTAGGAAGATCAGGGAATTGGTGAAGAATTTTAATGATTGGGGTAACACATTGTTACATGATATAATTAATGAGTAAGGGAAAATCAAGTCATTCCAACAGTGGCAGGACCAAGCAAGTGAGGTCATTAATGATCAAATTAAATTAATTTGTGATGACTCAGATTATGACTTGTTGGTGAGCTATATGAATAAAATCATTGGTACCAACTCATTTTTGGAATCTTTTGAAAGGGATGCAAATTAGGTAGCGGTAAAATACACACCTTATAATGCCAAGGTGAATGAGGTAATTTATTTTGACTGGACGACTAATGAAGAATACCAGAAATGGGTAACTAAATATTTGACTGAGGAAGAATAAAATAATGGACTACTAATGAGTGGTAAATCAGATACTGCAGTTACAACGGCTTCCAATTTTTCTTTGATGGCAGTCTCAACGTAGGTTTCTTGTGGTTTTTTGTTGTTGCATCAACTTTTCTCAGCATGCACGATGAATAGGAATATTCTCCAGAGTGATTATTGTTGTAAAAAAATTTAGAATATCACCAGATGCTTCAATTGGCTGGTGACATGTGTACTTTTTGGCCTGATGCTTGTTTTCTCCTTCATTTTCTATAAGAAGTATTTCAAGGCCAGAAGTACAAGTTAGCAAGTTAGATAATTTTTGGTCGAGTCTAGGTGAAGTTGTAGAGAAAATTGTAAAGTCTGATGGTTTAAAAGAGAAATACAATTTAGGTTCTAGGTTATTTTGTAGTAGGTTTTGAGTTCATGGGGATTTAATGTTGTATAATAGTACTATAATTTGAGTTGAAAGGATAAATTCAAACTCATGTCTCTCTACTGTACATGCATATCTGAATTCTGAATAAGATGACTAAGGGTTGTCTCATTCATCTCACTGTTGTGGTGTGTATGATCCTTACTTTAGCTTTAATACAAAGAATTAATTAAAATTCTTGAATGGGATTATAGGCGGATATGTTATGTATAAGGATTTGATATGTAGTATTGGGTTAGAATGCATACTGATGAAATTGTAATGCAATATTGTTAGGGATCTTATGTGTTATGTATTAAACCTATCATGAACCTTTAGATGCTTATGAATTTGACTCCTACAATGGATATACGGCACTGATCTAAGTCGTACTCATTTGTATAATTCAATATTTGCTTGTCTTTTCCTAGAGCTTGTTATAAATTGCAAATCAAATGACTATCTCATGCTGTGAATTGTGTTGTAATTATCTCATTTTCCAAGTAGTTGATATAATCGATGAATAGCCATTTCTATTCGATTTCATCCTGTTGTGTTGAGCCATTAAGTGAGATTATCTGTTATTGTTAATGTTGTTTATAATAATGATGCAGAGGTTGTAAACACATTAAGGGATCACCCTCCCGGGTCTTGAAGAGCCCAAAGTGTAGGAGGATTTTTAAACTCCTCGTCAGTTGGTCCAGGTCCTTCAAGCCGCCCTTGATTGGAATTGGCAATTCCATAGGTAGATTAGAAGACCAGCCTGGTTATTTTGTAAAAAAGAACCAACGAAAGAGTTGGAAATATTTTACACTATAGAAAGGAGATGGAATACAGTGTAGGAAATGGTAACGTTACACATGAGTTAATGCAAGTGGGTAGGTATTTCAGATTAATTCCAACACTCCCCCTTAATCACATCTGCTACCATCTATGATGCCCAATAGATATCTTTGATATAAAATATTTTCTTTCCCTAATTCCTTGGTTAAAATTTCCACATTGATCTTGAGACCTACAAAAAACCAAAAATATTTCTCCATTGATGATTAGTTCTCTAATGAAATGATATCTTGAGTCAATATGTTTGCTTCTCTTGTGAAAAACTAGATTCTTTGACAATGCTATAGCTGATTTTTTGTCATAATATATCTTTGTTGCCTCTTCTTGTTCTTGTCTAAGATGTTTTAAAACTCTTCTCATCCAACTTGTGGCAGCTACATACTCTACTTTAGCAAATGCAAGAGTTTCAATTGGTTATTTCTTTGAATCCCATGAAACTACACCTGTTCCAAAATGAAAAACATAACCTGAAGTGTTCTTCCTATCATCAATGTTTCTGAAAAAATCACTATTTGAATACCCTATGAGTTTGAACTCATTTGACCTTGAATAATGAATACCATAGTTCCTTGTTCCACTCACATATTTGATAATTATTTTACCTTCTTGTCAATTAGATCCTTTTAGAGACTCCATGGACCTTGAGATAAGACTAATTGCATACATAATATTCATCCTTGTGGTTGTTAAATACATGAGGCTACCAACAAGTCTTTTATACAAAGTTGGATCAATGTTGGCTCCTTTATCATCCTTACTTAATTTTAGACCTGTGACAATTGGTGTTGGAGCTGATTTGAAATTTTTCATGTTAAACCTCTTCAAAATGTCATTAGCATACTTAGATTAGGAGATGAAAATTCCATTATCACTTTGATTCACCTCAATGTCAGGGAAATACTTCATGAGACCTAAATCAATTATTTCAAATTATTTTTTCATGTCTCCTTAGAATAAATCAATTGCTAAATCACTTGTGAATATCAAGTCATCAACATGTAAACAAATAATTATGATCTCACCTTTCTCATTCATCTTGGTGTATAATGTAGGCTCATTTTTGCACTTTTTGAAGTCATTTTGCAAAAGATAAGAGTCAATTCTACTATACCAAGCTCTTGGGGCTTGTTTGAGTCCATAGAGTGCTTTCTTGAGTTTGTAGACTTTGTCTTCTTGACCCAAAATTTCATACCCATATAGTTTCTCCATATAAACTTCTTCAAGAAAACCATTCAAAAAAGTTGATTTTACATCCATTTGGTAAATTGTTCACTTGTTTTGAGCTACTATTGCATGTATTATTCTCACGGTGTCTAGGTGTGCTATTAAAGCAACTGTCTCATTGTAATCAACCTCAGGTTGTTGTGAATATATCTTAGCCCCCAACCTTGCTTTATGATTTTGCACATCGCCATTTGCATTTAATTTTCTTTTATAAATCCACTTCACTCCTATGACATCCTTGTCTTTTGGAATGCTTACTAACTCCCATGTTTGATTCTTTTCAATTGCATCAATTTCTTCATCCATTGCATTTACCCATTTTTCATGTTTAATTGCATCTTCAAAATGAATTGGATCTTCTATTTGTGAGTAAAATGCAAAAAGAGAAATTTGACCAACATTATTCTCACCTTCATTTTTCTAATAAATGTCTGTTATACTTCTAATTTTTTTGTCTCCTCAAGCTTGCCAATGTAGAATTTGACATATCACTTGAACTAGAACTTGTGGAATGTGGACTTGATAGTCCTACACCTTGAATGCCACTTGTAGTTGGTGTTTGTTTTCCATTTGAAGGAGTTGATACTAGAATGTGTGGGGATGTCTTTATACTTGTTGATGGTGTCAATTTTTGACCACTTTGTTGACCTTGAATGGGTGTGGAAGGAGTCATATTTGACGGAGTACCTGCTGGTATAAAAACTTCTTTATCTTCTTGTGGTAAGTTGGTTAATATATTGATTGTTTTCTCCAATCTTCCATCCCATGCTTCATCTTCTATGAATTGCACATCTCTGTTGATTATGACTTTCTTGGTTATTGGACTATAGAGTTTGTATGCCTTGGATTCCTCACTATATCCAACAAATATACATTTTTCCCCCTTTTTGTCTAATTTTCTTCTTAACTCATTTTGCACATGTGCATATGACACATATCCAAACACTCTCATGTGAGTAATAGTTTGTTTTCTTCCAGTCCATGTTTCTTCTAGAATCATGTTCTTCAAACTCTTGGTTGGACATATTTTCATAATATATGTTGCACAAAAGCTACAACTTCAGCCCAATATTTATTTGATACATGTTTTTCTTTCAACATGCTTCTTGCCATTTCCACGATCAAGTTATATTTTTTCTTTCAGCTACCTCATTTTGTTTAGGTGTATATCTAGTTGTGTATTGCTTGTAATTTCCATGATCTTTGCAAAAATTTAGAAATTCTTTTGAAATGTATTCAACACCTCTACCTGTTCTCAATGCTTTGATGTAGTGCCCACTTTTCTTTTCAACGAGAGCCTTGAATTGATGAAAGAAATCAAACATTTCATTATTTTTATTTAGAAAGTAGAGTCATGTTTTCCTTGAATAGTCATTGTAACTGAGGTAGAATTTTGAAGTTAGCTGCAAATAGCACAATAAATTAACCCCGATCCACAATAGAGCACAAAAGAAACCAGAAACAAATAAAAAAATGAAACAATATCACTTGGTCTTCAAGCTGTTGGTATGTGGCGACTGATCATGCTATACTATATAGCCCATGGTATACTGTACACCCTCGCCCCCCGTCCTTGCCGGGGTTTGGGGCGGGGTTGGGCCCCGGGCAGGGGTTTGAGGGCGGCAGCCCCCGAGAAAAAAAAATTTGCCATTTTTTTTCGCGTCGTCAATGAAAAAGGAAAAATATCTAAAAAAGAAAGAAAATCGACATTGTAAAACCCTAATTCTGGAAGCTTCTAAAGCTTGTTAAAGGGGTTGGGATGGGGTTACATATGAAGAAAAGCGATTATTATAAGATTGTAATAGGTTTTGCTAATCGATAATAAAAGAAGGATTGGATATTTTCACGATTTGGTGGATGTAGCCCAGATTGGGTGAACCACATTAAATTCTCTGTGTTATGATTTATTCTGTGTATGTTTTAGTTTCTCTGTTTATTATTTAAATCTACATTTAATTGTTAGATATCTGCCATCTCTAACCCTAACAAGTGGTATCAGAGCGAGTTGTGTTTCAATTATCATCTGTAGGAAGATCTCACGGTTGAGTGGGAGTCTCACGGTTGAGTGGGAGCAATGGCAGATGAGGGTAAGAAGGTTAAGAAGTTTAATGGGCAGAACTATCAGTTATGGAAGATGTAGATGGAGGACTATCTCTATCAGAAGGATTTATGGCAGCCATTGGAAGGGAAATCCAAGAAACCTGCAACAATGTCAGATGAGGACTGGGGGATCTTGGATAGAAAGTCTCTTGGCAGTATTCGTCTATGCCTGGCACAATCGGTGGCGTTTAATATTACAGTAGCAAAGACAACTGAAGAGTTGATGCAAACCCTGGAAAAGTTATATGAAAAGCCTTCCACTTCGAATAAGGTATTTCTTATGAAGCATTTATTTAATATGAAAATGGTAGAAGGTGGGTCAGTTACTGATCATTTGAATGAGTTTAATACGGTCACCAGTC
>VDFB02146999.1:26724-37105 GCA_007258455.2 Sequoia sempervirens
GACTCCTTGGTTTAAAAAATCAGATTTGGGAAATTTCAAGTGTTTTCGCTCGAGGGAAAAGGATTTACCAAACAAATGGATTTACAGGCTGAAAGAGGAGGATTGAGGTAAGAAAAGATTTAAAGCCAGATTAGTTGTAAAGGGATTTGCACAAAAAAAGGGTATTGATTTTGATGAGATTTTTTCTCCTGTTGTTAAAATGACTTCTATTCATATTGTTTTAAGTATTGTGGCTGTTGAAGATTTGCATTTAGAACAGCTTGATGTTAAAACAGCCTTTCTCCATGGTGATTTGGAAGAGGAAATATATATGGAACAGCTACAAGGATTTGAGGTCAAAGGTAAGGAAAAACTAGTGTGCAGATTGAATAAAAGTTTATATGGCTTGAAGCAAGCACCTCGACAATGGTATTTGAAATTTAACAGTTTTATGGCTGAGCAAGGCTACGAGGTGTAATTCCTCGACCATTGTGTTTATTTTAAGAGGTTGGATAATGACAACTACATTATTTTATGTTTATATGTTGATGGCATGCTTGTAGAAGGGTCTAACATGGATCACATAAGTGAGCTAAAACAACAGTTAGCAAAATCTTTTGCTATGAAGGATTTGGGGGCAGCAAAACAAATCCTTGGTATGAAAATTTGTAGAGATAGGAAAAATAGAAAATTGTTTTTATCTCAGGCTAATTATGCTGAAAAGGTGTTGGCAGAGATTTCATATGGAGAATGCAAAAGCACACAAGATACACCTTTGCCTATTCATGTCAAATTGACTAAAGATATATGTCCAAAGACACAAGAGGAAGAAAAAATGTCTAAGGTACCATATGCTTCAGCTGTAGGAAGTTTGATGTACGCCATGGTATGCACGAGACTATATATTGCACATGTCGTAGGAGTTGTCAGCAAGTATTTGAGTCATCATGAGTTGAGCATTGGAATGTAGTAAAATGGATTCTCAGGTATTTGAGAGGTACATCCAATAAATATTTATGTTTTGGGGGCTCTAATACTGATTTAAAAGGCTATGTTGACTCAGATTTGGCAGGGGATATCGATACCAGGTGGAGTACTACAGGTTATGTATTTACAGTTGGTGGGACAGTAGTGATTTGGATTTCTCGATTGCAGAAGGTGGTTGCTTTATCCACCACAGAGGCAAAGTATGTTGCTGCAACAGAGGCGGAAAAAGAGATGATATGGCTGCAATTTTTTATGGCTGAGTTGGGGAAACAACAGGATGGAAATTACTTATTTACAGACAGTCAGAGTGTTATACATCTTGCAAAGAATTCTGCCTTGCATTCTAAAACAAAACACATACAATTGAGATATCATTTTATTCGGTCAGTGTTGGAAGATGGATGGGTCAAGCTAGACAAGATACATACAGATGCCAATCTAGCGGATATGCTTATGAAGGCAGTGCCAAGGGAGAAGTTGAGCTCCTCTTCAACTTTGGTTGGCCTTCAAGGTTGATTTCAAGTATAACATAGCAGCAGGGTCCAAGGTCCTTATTTCCAGTGGGAGTTGTAAGTGCAGCAGTGTTGTCCATGATCGCTTCCGCGGGGTTGTGATAGGTTTGATCGCCCAAGTGAGGGAGATTGTTGGTATGTAGATCGATCATGCTATAATCAAGAAAATCTATGGTATATCATCAGACACCCCGCCCCCGCCCCATAGGGTCCGGTCGCTAAATTTGTAAGTGGGTTCGCCAGCAGTTCTCGAAAAATTTCTACATTTTTTCAAGGCTATCAATGAAAAAGGAAAAATCTCTGAAAAAGAAAGAAAACGGACATTGTAAAACCCTAATTCTGGAAGCTTCTAAAAGCTTGTTAAAAGGGGTTGGGATGGGGGTTAGAGTATGAAGAAAAACGCGATTATTCACGAGATTGTAATAGGTTTTGCACTGGATAATAAAAGGATTGGATGGCTGCGGTTTGGTGGATGTAGCCCAGATTGGGTGAACCACGTTAAATTCTCTGTGTTATGATTTATTCTGTGTATGTTTTAGTTTCTTCGTTTATTATTTAAATCTACATTTAATTGTTAGATATATGCCGTCTCTAACCTTAACACAAGCCACCATTGATTGACCTCTATTGGCCTTCTCCATCTTGTTACAAATTGTATGCTTTCCCTCATATTGAAGTGCAACTATAACCTATGCCTAAGACAAACAAAATATTGAAGTAATGTGTGCTCAAGTAAACAAAACTCTCAAGCATGTTATGTGTGAATGAATCAAAATGACTAGAGAGACCCTTTTAAAGAATGTGAAATTGACAATGGATGGATAGAATTAGAAGTTGGTAAAGCCCTAAGATCAAAGGCTAGAATTCAATGTGATGAGGAGCATTAGGGTTAGGGAAACATTAGGTCAAAGTTAGGACAATATTTGAAATAAAGGGTTGAGATTTAATTGGAGACAATTAAATCAAAGGTGGAGAATAAATGAGATAAAGGTAGTTGGAAAATCAAATAATGATAAAAATTATGGAGGGAAGTTGAATTTTGAATTAAATAATGGTTTAATACAAAAGTGGGAGTAAGACAAAGGGTAGTAAATAATTATTTTAATTATTTACTTGGTGGGATGAAAAGTGGGTTAAATAATTAATTTTATTTAATTGAAGGAGAAAAGGATAACAAACAAATTAAATAATTAATGGTAATTATTTAAATTGTAGCCAGAAATGAGTAATTAAACAAATTAGAAATTTATTTAATTATAGGAGTAAAGATTAATTAGTGGCGTATTTAAATAAACAAATATTATTTATTTATTTAAATAAACAAATATTAGTTATTTATTTAAATAATCATAGAGGTATAATTAATACTTTACTTATGTGAGGGAGAAGCATGGTCCTCATAGAAAAAATGGTTTGTGGGTCTAGGCCATTTTTATGTGTCTACAATCATCAATAAAAGTCAAGTAGAAACTTTCACCAATTGAGGGTGTTTGCATAGGTCCATACAAATATGAATGCACAATCTCCAAAGGTGCTTTTGCTCTAATTGACTTGTCGGTTGGAAATGTTTCTCTATGTTTTTTTCCCAAGATGCATCCTTCATAAACTCTTTCCGATTCTGTATTAATGGAAAACCCTTTACCATACTCTTCCTATTTAGTTGGTTTAAACCTCCAAAGTTGAGATGCCAAAATATTAGGTGCCATAAGCAATTTTCATATTTTTTTTTTGCTTGAAAGATTGTTTGTGTGACTGATACAAATAAGTTATACAAAGTGCATCACAATAATTCACCAAAGCATGTACAAAATTAGATTGGGGCCAAGGTGTAAAAGGAGACCAATCTGTTGAATTTTAAATATTAAAATTCATAACTAGTAAACATGGCAACATAGTTATTTAGGAGGGAAGCCAAAAAATGGGAGGAGAGATGCAAATTGTCTCTTCCGTACTCCTTGTTCTCCAAATTCCTAGAACCCAGTATCATTTTGGTAGCCACAACAATCAGGGGATCACTATTGAGAAAAATCCTCTTCAGTCTTTGGTCTGTAATTTCCCTAAAGGAAGTTTACCATGCCGATGAATGTAGGGAAATCGGAGTGTCTGCCCCCAATCTCGCCAACCCATCCACTGAGACTTCAATGACAAACCTCGAGCACTTTTCCATCAATGCCCAAGCATATACCACACCTAGATGAAAGGAAGATATCCACCATCCACAACCCAAAAGAAAATTAGAAATGAAAATGAGCCTTGCTCGGGCCTTGAAACAAACCAACATAGATACTAGCATCATTCACTAAGTTGTCGTCACCCAAAACAAATGAAGCGCCTCCAAATGTGCCAAATCCTTACTGTGGGGAGTAAATCCCCCAGGCGATATGTGCTATAACTAGGTTTCGAAATGGGATTCAACACTACCCCCATCAATTCCCATACTGCATCAAAAAGGCAACCCCTACCAACCTCTTTCCAAGAATTACATCCAACATCACCTCCAAACACCCTTCAAACTGGTCACCGTGGCATAGACTACCACATCCTCTCCGCTAGCCTAGAGGGGCATGTGCCCTACCGCCCACCTCATTTCAAATATATTTATCTTTATTTTTTATTTTTTTTGAAAAATTTCATCTAATATTCATGAAATAGTTACTTTATTTGAAAGCAACAAACCTTCTCCTAAAAAAAGAGAGCTATCATTTATTTATTTATAGTTGAAACTATATTAAAGAAAATAATTATGATTTTATTTTAAATTTTGTGACAAATTTAATAATAAAAACCTAAAACAAAGAGAATATAGATTGGTAAAAAAAATTTAGGGAGTTTCTAAGAAATTGTAAAATTTTTAATGGAAATAATCTATGATCCATTAAATTGTAAAACCTCCAAAATTTCAATAATCAAGTAAAAGTTAAATAGATATTGATTTCCCAACTAGATGGAAGCATTCTATTTCAATTTGCAATGTTTTTTGTTAATTTGATGCCAACATTCATTCTTCATTTGCATTTAATACTTAATTTCTTTACCCAAAAAAATATAGATTTATCTAACATTATTTCTTTACTTATTTAATTGTAGTTATAAATTTTTTAATCTAATCACATATAACTAGAATAAATTGTTTAATCTATAATCACATATAACTAGAATTGCAACACAACCCAACCCAACCCACCATAAAACTCATGATCAAAATGCCCAACCCAACATACAAACCCATGATCAAAATTGTGCACAAAGAGGCATATTATTAAATATGTTCTACACAATTTATTTAATATTCCAAAATTTATCTTTTTTAAAGTTGAGACATAACATGAACTAACAAAAAATAAATGTAAAATTAAGAATTATAAACAAAATTTTGGAACATCCTTAACCCAACATATAACTCAAAAAATATATTTTAATTTAACCATCACAAATATAAAAACAATCGGTGTAATCATTGCACCTCCTTCCCCTACAATTGCTAGTTATTTTGTTTTGTGTAGGAATATGGAATGAAAGTGCTTATTATTATATTATTACAATATTTGAAATTGAGTTATATTGAGTATATATTCAAAACATAAAATTAATTTTTTGACATGTTTATAATATAATAAATAAATTGTGAATATTAGTGGATTTTTTTTTTTTTAAATACTATACTTTATTTGTGTGTATAAAGTACAATGATTATTTTGATAAGCTAAATTCAATGTATTTAAATATGCTTTTCTAAAATATAAAAGTTTTTAAATTTGCAAAATATAATATATGATTTTTTGCTTTTTTGCTTCTTTTTAATCTTTTCTAAAATAAAATATTTTTTTATTTGTATAATAATTTTTTCTGTTTGTTTTTTACCTTTATATTTTCTAGTTTTCTTGTGTTTTCTTTTTTTAATATTGTTTTTATTTGTAAAATATAATAATTTGATTTTTGTTTTGTTTTTGTTTTTTTATAAAGGGTTTTTCTTTTGTAATATTATTTTTATTTGTAAAATATAATAAGTTGATTTCTTTGGTTTTTTTTTTTGACCTTTATATTTTCTAATAGAAGAATATCTATTTTTTGCTTTCTTTCTTTGTATAATTGCTTTCTTTCTTTGTATAAAGTGTTTTTCTTTTTTAATATTATTTTCATTATTTTTTTATATTAGATTCATTAAAGTCCAAAATGTTCATATTTAAATGATGTATATAATTTTTAAAAATATAATATTTCTTAAATAAAAATATTTATAGATAAATATGCAAATAATATTAGCATATCTAATAAAAAAAAGTTACTAAAATATTTTAAATAATTCATTTCTAAATATAAATGTACTTAATTTTATTTTATTAATTTTAAAATATTATTTTGAAAAATGAAACTTTAAATAATTTTCAAAATTACTTTTATATTTAGAAATTAATTTGCTTTTTTCTAATTTAAGAAACATAAAAAAGTAAATAACTCCTCAACTAAAAACAGAATAAATAATATTAATAAAATAAAATAATTCTTAACTAAAATTAAATATATGTATTTGTGATAAATTAATTTTTTATATATAAAAAATAATTTCTAAATATAAATGTACTTAATTTTGCTTTATTGATTTTAAAATATTGTTTTAAAAAAGTGAGAGTTTATATAATTTTAAAAACTAATTTTAAGAAACGCGATCACCTATTCAACTGTTAGGTATTTGGTAGGATTGGGTATCAGTGTTTGAGGAGCGACCGATATGGAGAATTATTCAATTACTGAACAGGGAGGGAAGAAGGGTAATACTGAGGAGTTGGAGCAGCAAAAGAGTATTTTTAGAGATGCGGACAAGTTCGATGAAATTTACGGCCACGGGGGAATACCTGGGAATTTCAGCCGTACGTGGCGCCTCAGGTTGGGCTACAAGTGTAGCGGCCTTCCCTTTTCATTATTGCTAACAGCCTTCCACGAGAGTTATGGAATCACGCCAAATTCCCCACCTCAACTGCAACTACAACTGCAGCAGCGCCATACCGATTCTGTTGATGATGATAACAATAATCGCAATTGTCCTGATCTGGATTGTAGTGCAGTGGAGGAGATTCTGCGAAGACTCTGTTTACCCTCATTGATGAGGGCCAAGAGCGTTTGCAAAGCCTGGAATACGGCAATATCGGCGAGCACTTTCAAGCAACATCTGAATGTTGAGGAGACTCATCATTTTGTGATGCAGCACATGGTGGAGGGCTTCCATGGAATCGCCTTCTTCAGTAGCGCACTCAACCGCTGGTTTCGAATCCCTTTACCCTGGAAGCAATGGTCATGGCTCTACACCATGACCAATTGCCCTCACCCCAACTATCTTTACCTCTGCGCTGCAGCAGCAGGGCTTTACCTCTTTGCTGATTGGGAAAACTTCATAAATCATAGTCTCCACATATTTAATCCCTTAACCAAACAGCGCACGCTCTTGCCTCCTCTTCCCCTCCCCTATGAGTGGGCGGCGGAAACCGCCGTTGAACTGATTTTCCAATCCGACCGCTTTGAAATCATTACTTTAGGGTACCAGGATAGCGCGCTCAGGGATCTGTGTGCTATGGTCTACAATTCCGCTACAGATAAGTGGACGGATGTCCCTGCCACACGGGTCGTTCCCATTAGCAACCTCTTCCTAACACACCTTTGGACGAGTGCACTACACGATGGCGTGGTCTACTTTACCAGGAATTTTGGTCGTCATCTGGGTTGTTACGACATTGCCCGCGGAGAGTTTGAGTTTAAGGAGATTGAAGGAGGGTTGCCTCCCCACATGGATCCTCGTGATCTTCTTACGAACCCCCACAGTTCTCTGCCTTCCTTACCTGCATGTAGTGGAAAGCTGCTTTTGGTGGGGAGGTTGCAGAAGAAGGCCGGGGAAGAGCCCATATTGGGGCGCATTCCTTTAATCGAGCACACTTTGGTGGGTATATGGGAGCTGGAGAATAATAGGAGTTGGTTTCTCATTTCCATCACTCCCCACGATCTGTTATAGGACACTGTTAAATCTTCTCATGGAACAGATTTTATGGCCGCTGAAGCATCAGATAAAATTTGGCTTACGATTAAAGGAAGCCTGAATTTGATGAGGCTTGATTTGAGGTCCATGGAATGGAGTGTTTTGCCGGGCTGCCCGCCTGAAGATCTGATCGACTGCTTTCCAAGGAGAGCATTTTGTGGGACTTTGTCACTAACTTCATCTGAGAATATGTGGGGTTAATCATTGTAAAGTTATTTTGGGCACACACCGGTAATCGATACACCCAATATAATGTTCAATATATTCCCAAAAAATGATAGTAAATTTGACAAAATCATTTTGGTTTCAGGTAAGGATTTGGGTAGTCTTTATTACAAAATATTTCTCGTGGATTGTTTTAAACTTGTAAACTGATTGTTCAATATGTTTGAATATCTTTGCAGTGACTTCATCATCATGATGTTTAAACGTAGTTTAATGGAAATTTTATTTTTATTAATAAACTAGCACTTGCACCCCAATGAGGTGCAATACTTACGCCGATAGGCTGAGCCCACATTATTTACGGCCGTGAAAAGTAGTGGACGACGTGAAGAAAGCAATGATCTATCTCACATATCCCTATCTACCTCTCCCTCCCTCTCTATTGTCATGGTGGTTAGTATATGGCTAAAATATCTACACACCAAATTTGCCAAGCTAAAATTGGGTACCTTAATATAGAACTTGGTGTGAAGAAGAATGTTGTCTAGCTTAATAGAAAAAATATCTTTAAAATATTTTAATAAATATTTTTTCCATAAAGTTTATTCTTTCATTAATAAGCATTTATATTATTATATTTGGCTAACATTTTTCAAATATAAATATATTAGATGGTACAATTATGGTGTCAAATAGCACAGATATGTTATCATCTATTTTAATTTATAAAATAAATTATGTATCTAGTGAGTGGATAAATAATAGATTTTTAAATATTTTGGTAATATATTTTGTGTTTCTATTTTTCTAAGTCTATAACTATTGACTATCATGGGAAAAAAGTTTTTTGTGAATGGAATTTCAAATGTTAATTATTATCCTTTGTGGAATACACTGGTTTTCCTATCTATTATGATTTCAATTGATCAATCATGATAATAATAATTTGACTATTAACCATTTTAATACTTACTCTCTCTTTATATATTTGTTTTTCAATTATATATTTATAATAAATTTAAAATTAAATAATTATATAAATTATATATTAATTAAAAATTTTAAATCACAAAAATATTGATACATAATCTATATTTTTATTTTTATCATTAAAAATATTTAATTTATTGTTTTTTTATAATATATTTGTCATCTTTTTATATAATTTTTTATTAGTTATTTTTTATATATATTTCTCTTTTTTTAATATTTTATGTCTAGAATAAAATTAGTATATTATTGTTAAAAAGTAGTAAATGTTATTATTCTTTATGAAATTTATTGAACATGCTAAATTTTAAAATAACAGTCCATTGGTTTCTTGATTTGTATTAGTATTTTAAACTTAATATTGTGGCCAAGATAAATAAATAATAGCCATTCAAGATTTTTCTTTTCAAAATCTTTGACAGAGTAAACCTCCATGACAATAACAAAAGTTACAATCTAGATTCCAAGTGTTTAATATTGCTCATTCTCACAATTGTCTTCTTGGCAACAAAGATTACAACCAGAGACAACTGATTTTCACATCTCATACAGGCTCATATCCAATCCAAGATATAGATTATAACAAGCATGTCATCCACATCAAGGATCCCCTCATGTCCACCTGCAATTCAATGCAGCCCAGTAGGAGTTTTGGTCTGGACTGGGCTGCTCCATTCAGAATAAAAAATGATGCCTTTGTTCTCCTTGGCTGCTCTCCTACTTCATGTCTATATGATCCCAATAACTACCTCTGTGATATTGGAAGTGCACATATCTGCAGTAGTTTGTATGCATGTCCAGGGATTGGAGGGCTGGATCTGCCTATCCATGCACCCATATCCAGTTGTTGTGTGTATTCTCCCATCAATCTTGGACCTGCTGTTGAAATTAGGTAACTACATATTTCCAAAAAGTCGATAATAATTTAGTACTCTTATTGCCATAGATACCAAACAAAACAATTTCAAACCCTATTTCGAAGTAGCTATGTATTAAGCCTTTAAAAATGTTACTTATGTGAATCCCCTGCTCCTTAGACATGTTCAAGTCCGAGTACTTAGCAACCCAAAGATTTACTCACTACATAAATAAAGAAAACTACAAAATAATAAATAGAAACAAAATATTAAAGCCCACTTTAAAAAGACAAGCTACATAATGGCATTCCTAACCACACTTTAGAACTCCCATACTTTTTAATTTGTTTATAATTCTAGAAGACTAATTTTAGAGTCCTCCTATTTGCAATCACGACTTTCATTTTGTCAAGGAGTTATTAGATTTAGAAACATTTCTATAATAATCTTTGAAGCATTCTCCATGATAATTTTGACTCAAGAATTTTAAGCAATAACTTTTGAATGAATTAATTTGGTAAATTCCCGCATTCTTCCATAGTAGAGCATTTCTATGCATTTTGTCCAACAAATGTTGAATTTAGAAACATTTCCATGATAACTTCTGCTGAAGACTTTAAACACTATTTGGCTTTTATGTCTAAACTCAAAAAGTGGCATTTTTAAAATTAACTTTTTCCAATAGGAAAAATGTAGAGTTGGCAATTAAAACATTTTAAACTCAAATTTTTAAAATTGACCATTTTGGTAACCATTATTGGTGCCATGGAACTTCGAAGATTCTAAATTTTATAAGGTGAGATAGATGGCAACTACGAGACTTTTTTGGAAACCAACTTTTTAATTATTATTTAAGGAAACTGACA
>VDFB02147000.1:0-29266 GCA_007258455.2 Sequoia sempervirens
GACATATGGAAATTAAATGTAAATTTGTTGTTATTTTTAGTCATGTAGGTGTCCAATAAACCACTTGGTGGTGTTTCCCTTCAAGTTTATTTACTTGAATGAAGAGAAAAATTCCTTTGATTACAATTAGAGAATACATTTGAGGTCTTGGTTGTGTAACTGGTGGACCATAGTCACATTTAACACTTGTTACAAAGTTTGGGAGTTAAAACGTTAAGTAGATTTGATTTGTGATGGACACATTTGGACGGTAGTAACAATAGCTTGCAATCTATCAAGACTTGAATACCTTATAACCTGTGAAATTCTAGCGATGAAATGATAGATTAATCATAATGTCACCTTGGGATCACATCACCATGAAAGAACTTCATCCAACATCTTTATGAGTGTAGGTACCACCAAATAGATATTTGTCAGATCTGTCTTCCTCGAGCGAGGGAAATTCAGGAAGAGAAGAGGAAAGCGAGACATGTACAGTATGTGTAAAAGAGGGAGATCAACTAGAGGTCAAAAGACTAGAAGAAAATTCCGTAAACGCATGGATTTTTTTCTTGCTGAAGGGGGGTCATGTTCTTATGATGATGAGAGCATAGGCAACATTGAGGTGCCCTTGAGGTACAAACATCTACGGAAACAATGGGTACCCAAGGAAATTCTTCCAATAAACACTAATTTTTGTGTCAATGAGAGGATATATCGCATAGCACCATCATCATTACATGGTTTGGGCCTCTTTTGCATGGATGGCATAAAGGTTTGTTACGAAAAAGTTACTAAATTGATGGAGTATGTTGAACCCTATTATAGTTACAAATATTGGATGCAACTGGTTTGATATACAGGAAGTATGCGTAGGTATGCACTGTCAGCAAATTATATACAACTAAAAGATAAGGATCAAAATAAAGGAGTGGCTATGTACATTGATGGAAGGCCAAAAGAATCAAGGAATATTGCAGGGTTTATAAACAGTACACGACCTAGGTCAACAAATAAGCAACCCAATTGCATATTAAAGGCGCGCGAGCGAAACCATGTATTCATATGTGCGATAAAATCAATAATTGCAGGGGAAGAGTTGCTAATTGATTACAATTTGAATCGCTTAGTTACAAACACAGTTACTATGGGGGTGGTATGTACTATGTACTATTTTACACAACCTCCAATTAATGACTCCAATATACCATTTTATTCTTATGTTTTTTTTCGTAAGTCTATTGGTTTCATTTCGGTAATGTTTTTTTATATTTAATTTTTGTCACTGGGGGACATTGATGTTACGGAGAAGGCTTTGGCCCAGAGCATAGATCACGATGTATCTTAAGGCGCTTCTACCTGACAGGTTTACTTCATTGTAATTGTACAAATTAGATATGAACAAAATATTTTATTGTTATGTTTTTTTCATAAGTTTATTGGGCTAATTTCAATAATGTTTTTAATATTCTTGTTGCAGTCAACTGATCAGGGAAAGGCACCAGCAGTAGAGGGAGCATCCATAGTGAGGTGTAGTTAATATTTTGTGATGATGACATCGCTTATTCAACAAACCCTCTCGATACGATAAAGAAGATCCCAAAAAAAATGCAATAAATAAATGGTTAAGTTGATGTTCATAGTGCCTCAAATAGATGAGATAAGAGAGAGGGTTAAAATATTGATTGAGAGATTACAAAACTTGCAAGTAAGTTGTCATGAGGTCTTTAATTATAGCATAAGTTCATTCATGGTTTTATATTTTTTACTCTTTTATGTCTTGAACTAAAATGTGTTTTTTTACAGGGTTATTTTCCTCCTCATGATGCTCCTGGCCATGATCAGGGTACTGCAAGTGCTGCTCGAGGAGTAGGGGTTGGTACAAGTGTCCATCCTGATCTTCCTACGCATACATCACATCATCTGACCCCATCATCTGTGCCTATATTATCGTCTGAAATGTTGGCAACACATACCATGCAGGCATCCATTAATGCACCCTTTGGCAGCGAACACATGCCAGATTATGTGTCAGGACATGTACCTGGGGATGCAGAGGCCACTAGTACTGGTGAATTTTTTGCAGCATTTCTTGGATCTTCCCATATTACTAGTACAGGAACATTTCCGGTCACACTTGTGGTGACTAAGGATTTCGTTCCCATAAAGATAGAGAAGGTCCCAGGTACTTTAAAATGTTTTAATTATTATTATATATAATCCAATTGAAATTTACTTATTGATTGCTCTTTTTAGAATATTGATGCCATGATCATTTTGCAGGAAATGATTTTTTTTATAAACATCTAAGTGATATTACATTGGAGCTCTTCGTACCCACCATACATACATGGTGGAATGCCCAAAATCAAGATTTAAAAGATGAGCTCATTAACTATTTAGTTGTGTTGTTCGGTGATTAAACATTCAACTGAACCAAGGTCCTTAAGAAAGTTGGTACCTATCTAAAGTATGTGAGGGACCAATATAGGTCACATTTAGAGAAGAACAAAAAGTACGAGCATCCCCCCATGCTTCCGGAGAGGGAGTGGAAGGACTTGGTGTCAAATGGAAAGGAGAAGGTTGAAAAGAAAAAAGGAAAGACACCACTGGGCCAAGGAAGGTATGTGATACTATCAACAATGTAATTATAAACTGATTACTCTTTCTTTTTACATAATCTAACGTATTTCAAACTTTTCATAGGCTGCCTGACACATTTAAGGCAACAAAGGAAAGACTAGAAAAGCACGGGCAACACAAACTTGGCTCTGGTGGTTATATGAAATTAGTCGCATGAATTGTAAGTATCAATAAATGAAATATTGCATCCAAATTATAATAAATTGATTTTTTTTTTTGGTTTTATCACACCATAGAAGCAAAATTCATGATCTTATGCAAAAATGTAGGGCTCTGAATTCAATAGATTTCCCATAGAAGATGACCTGAAGATTTCCTTCCAACAAGGCTATGGAGCCGTGGCTGAACGCCTAAGAGTCTTGACTGGGAAAACACAACCTTCCATTGCATCCAACATGCAGGTAAATAAACTCAATAAAGTTTATTTAAAATTGAATACTTGTGCAATCTATTCAATATTAATTTTCACCATAAAGTAATTACATGCCTTTTTTTTTTAAACATTCAAGCAATGATAATACTACACATGACATTGGAATGCAGCTTGGTGAGGGTGGAGCACAACCTACAGATGAAGGTCATGGTGTGCATCCTGGTACTTTAGAGCATGTAGAGTGTGATCAACATGTTGAGCATGATCAGGCTAGAGAAGATCAGGAATATGATGTGGTCCCATCTGGTAAAGAAGACCACTCTAAAGTTTTTTTAAACATATTTAATTGCAATTGGTGTATTAATTAATGTAACTTTTCGTGTTTCAACTTTAGAGCATGTAGAGCATGATCAACATGTTGAGCATGATCAGGCTAGAGAAGATCAAGAACATGATGTGGCCCATTAGGTAAAGAGGACCACCCTCATGTGTTCTCTTAAACATATTTAATTTCAATTGGTGTATTAATTGATGTAACCTTTTGTGTTTCAACTGCAGATCAGGATTTAGAGGGTGTTCAGCATGTTGAGCATGAGTTTATAACAAAGTTCAGGAACATGATGTGGACCCATCAGGTAAAGAGAACCACTCTAATGTTCTTTTAATTAATGAAATACTTGTAACAATAATAATAAAAAATATCAGTTTAACATTTCTTTCTTATTGCAGCAGACCCCCCTTGCAGCAGTGTCCACATCATGAGAAGATGACTAGGTGTACATTAAGATCACGAGCAGAGGGTAGAACAACTAAAGGGGGATAGATATTGATTTAGAAAATGATACTCCACTTCAGCTTTATGTAGCTTTTAAAAAGAAACAAAAAAAAAGTGATTGTAATCATATCATGACAACCATATTTTTGATAATATGTAAAAGCTCAAAGAATGAATATTATATGTTAATGAATGAATGTGAATATGTTAATTAATGAATGTTATATGTTAATGAATTAAAGTTATATGTTATTAATGGATGAATGAATGAATTTTATATGTTATTAATGGATGAATGAATGATTAATGTTATATGATTGGTATGGGAATTGAGAGTGATGTGAGGGGGGGGAGGGGCTAAATGAGCTTCCACCGTCATGTGGCCCTGTTAAGTAGAGAATATTAAACTATTCTCAAAACAAAGAGAAGCTCAATAAGGTAATGCACTTTTCAATATAAGAAATGCATCGTTTGAAGCATCAAACCAATATGCGAAGATGAAAGAAAGTGCTAACTTTTCACTATGGTGGCAGAAAAATGATTCTTTATACCTTGAATCCATGCTTTGCATCATAATTTGAAGTTGTTTCCATTCCAATGTTTTGAGTTTAGTTTGTTTTTATGGATTTGTATGAATATCACATTGTGTTGTGTGTGGATTTGGTTTCAAAGCTCTGTTTCTTGTTTTTAGTGGTGACATAACTCTAAAATTTGACTTTTGTGCATAACAGTTAGTGGAAAAATGGATAGCTCTAAAGTGTTTAGAGGCTCGATTGAGATAGATACATGGATATTTGGATCTTGTTGTTGATGGGAGGCTTTGACCCAACCATGAAATTTTGTACCATCTGCAGTATGCAAAAGTTTCTCTACTTACATCCATTCTTGATCATAAATGTTGTAAATGATATTAATGCTTCAAACTTAAGATTCATTTCATTGTTATAATGATCAAAATGTTATACTTTGCTATACATTCAAGCATTCTCTTGCCCCTACCTTTGCTCTCTCCCCCCTCCTTTTAAGAATTTTCTTTGTCATAAAAGATTCACATTTCTATCTCATTTACACAAATTTATCTGAAGCGCTAGGAGTGCATAAAGATATGTAAAAGATGATGGATTATGTCTAAACAACAACTTTCCATCTTATAGCTAATTAAATCCTTAATATTTGAATAGTTTAGAGCTCGAATAATGCTTGTATATGCATGTGTAGCAATAAGGGAGCCTATGTGAAGATTAAATTTAAAACATCACTTTGGTATTTTTCCTTAGGTAGTGAAATGATATTTTGAGTAATACAAACCTACACACACATTGATATTTTTCAGCATTGCATTGAAGAAATTTTGTTCTCTTATACCTACCCTCAGCTAGACATGGAGGTATATAATATTGGTTTCTGGGTTTATTTTGTAAGTAGTTAATTTCACAAAGGAAGACTAAAATCTTCTTAATGTCCTATGTCAGGTGTGAAAGCATATGAATCACTTGTTGAAGGCACCATTTTGTATTCATCCAAAAACTGGTTTGTTCTTTTTTTCTTATGTTTCTTGCATGTGTTTTTTTTAGGCTCTAGAGATGTAGCTTGACTCTTTCCTTTGCACTTTTCATCTATTTTGATGATTACAGTAGATTGTCCTCATAATTTTTCATGTAGATCTATTTGTAACCTTATTTTCTACCAATCAATTTGTAAACTAGTCACATATTAAGGACCATTTCACCAACTTGTCATCCATTACTTCATATGTTGCAGGTTGTGTCTGTGTGCCAATAAATCCTGATGATTGCAAGAACTTTAATCGTTCAAGTGTACCCAATTTTTCTCAAGTAAAAGTCTAACCTTATTTTATAGTACTTTAAATGGTTAATTGAAGGTGCTTCTTTAGATCTGAGATAGTTGAACCCTGGATTAAAATATGGTATTAGATGGGTAGTATAATGATAAAATTGAGGTCCATTGAACAAAAATTACGAACATAATTTACTGGACTATGAATAGTGTTACAATTATAATTATTTCTCCTTTACCTACCTCGACATTAATGAAAAAGATAGATCCCTATAAATCTAACCATGAAAGTATTGAAATTTGCAGTATCTTTTTGAATGTTTTTATGCTTAGGAAATTTGGTACTTATTTTGCCATAAACCGAAGGTCTGGAATAACAATGGTAAAATTAATTGGCATGATATTCTATTTTTTAATTTCAAACTCAAGTTTGATTTCAAGCTCAAGTTTGATTGTAAGCTATTAAGTAGTCGAAGGAAAGTCCCGGCGACCCCCAAAGTCACAATGATAAGTTATCATTGGTGAGAATCGTAGTGATACACTTAAGACCGAAGGAATAATTCTCGGGGAGACTCAGAACGTTGGTATGACCGCATGACACCATAGCGACATATGATCTATTGGCTATCGATGAGACACAAAACATCGATGAGACTGTGTGACACCAAAGCAATATGTAATATTGATTGTCGAAGAGACTCAAGGCATCGATGAAACTACATGATGTCTCAGTGGGTGTCTAATAAACATGGAAAATGACCAAATAAAATAATTGCCTGAGATTTGAATACGAAGGGACATGACTTGATTGATCTCTCACCGATGGTACATTTCAATGAATATTTAAAAAAAAAAAATTGCATTGTTTCGTTGAAATTTCAACAAACACAACCGACGAATCACAGAAAAGGGCCGACGAAGTTGCTATAGCTGCGACGAAGGCTTTGTCGTAACTCCTTTCCCATTTTGTTGCAATTTCGATGAACGTCACTGACGAATCACATAAAAGGTCCGACGAAGTTGCTTAGCTACACTGAAGGCTTCGTTGTAAATACTTGCCCATTTCGTCGAAATGGCAACAAACTTCTGGTGTTCTTTCAATGCCCATTTCATCGATATTTCAACGAAAAATATGAGTCATTTTATGATGTAGACGACCGACGAATCTGCGTCGTTATTTCGACATTTAATTTGTCGTTGGGCTTGCGATGAACAAACAATGACCAAATTTTTTTTGTCATTTCGTTGCTTTTCCGACAAAGATTTGTCGAACTACCGATGAACGTCCATCAGAAAATGGTGTCAAATTCAGTAGTGCCATAATCAAACAAGAATAAGAGCAACCATTCAATAAACCAAAATAAAAACCAATTAAGAGGTAACATATTATTTCCCCTCCTCTAGAAGCTCAAGAAGAACGACTAACCAAAATCCCACAAACGAGGGTAAAACAAAGCAACATGGTTCCAACATAGAACTTCAACATATAAAATCCACAATCACACAATGGCGAAAGTAGAGTAAGTGTGGCAACAACATGATAAGATCTTCAAACTCACTCAAGCTACCAAAATCAACTCATTACAAAATTAATCGCAAGATGAAAACCTTCTCAATAACCTTTTTGGGCACAAACGAGCTCCTTCCATAAAAGGAAATAATCATAATCAAATATAAATCAAGATCCACCATAATAACTAAAATCAAACATAAAGTCCCAAACATTGAAACTATACCCAAACAACAAGAAGGTTTTCAGTTCAAGTAACCCTTACATAATCAATTCAATACAAAATCAAACGCAAGAATCAAACCTTTCTCAATAACCATTTGACACTGACCGCCTCACTCCACTAAGAGATAACAAAAAATGAGCTCAATACCAACTCAACTGCCATAACAATAAGAAAGTCAACCAACTCTCAACTCAACATTAAAACCCAATAATTCAACATAAACAACCGATCAAAACGATCATGAAATACTCCATGAAGGACATTGTCCCCACCATTTAGATTACTCAACAACTTGATCACATAATCCAAACACTTAAAATGTTTCAAGATAACTTCAGCATAATGTCCTTGGGAGACATTATTCTCACAATTCTAAAACTCATTACTAACCACTAACTTTACGACAAAGGCAACTCTCACATTAATTCACAATTAATTCATTCATTAAAATAATTATAGAGGAACCCAACATTCTTAGAAAATCTAATTCAATTTATTTAATTAAACCCATCCAATTATCGAAATATAAATAAACTAATGCTTTTTCCCTATTTATTCACCTCACTTCTTTATCTATATAATTTCTTTATTCACCTAGGAAAAAGTATCCTATTAGTAAGACCCATAATATATATATATATATACAACATTAAATCCTTTAGTAATCACAACTCATAATTAATTTATACATATTAAAAATCTACTTATATTAACAAATCATTATTTAAACATTTGTACAAGAAACAATATTTACTTAATAATCTTACAATCCATTTAAAATTCTTATTCAAACCATATTCTTACTCTTCTAGGTCATAAAATATAAACATACGTCTCTTTAATAATAATATGTCAATTATAGCCCCCACAGGTTAGAGGAGTTGGTCTGAGTCTTGATTTTTCTCCCCAAGGTCTTGGGTTTGATTCTCTCTGGCTCGGAAATCACCCCACCTTAAATGCTGGGGGGCTGTGTTGGTTATCCCGAGGTTGTAGGGATTAGTCTCACCTCAAGCTCACCCCGTAAAGGGAGCCCGCTGGGCTTGAGTTGCAGGGATACCCTTCGAGACCAAAAAAAAAATGTCAATTATAAACTAACATCCATTTATAACTACATATACCAAAACACAACATTTAGTATAAGAGTATTGTGAAATAAGTCTACTTATATGAATCCTCTCTTTCTATATTTGCAATTACAATTTGTGGATAAACCCAAACTTTATTTTATAATTACTTCAAGAATATTATAAAAGAGTGGAAATAAAGTATAATGATATATTAAGATCATTAATTATTTAGTAAAAAAAAAAAAAGCTAAAACCAAAATAATAGAATGATGGTTGTTTGGTCTTTGAAAAGTTTGAAGGTTGATGAATCAGGTCAAAAGAATGTCTGGCACATGCTATTATCTGTTAGTTGAATTTTTAAAACTTAAAGTGCTCAATACAAGGAACTCAAGAAGTATATAATAACCAAAAAAACAAGTAATAACTATTAGATTGAGGCATCCATATGAAGTGGCTACTAAAACCTCATTCAAATTCGATAAAGATGCTTTTTGGAAGATTAAAATTTTGTTTCTGAGACTCTATTGAACTTGTCTTTGTTCCTTACAGTGTTGTGAAAGAGCAATTGTATTTTAGCTCTCTCCTAATTTCAATTTTAACTCCCTATGGAATGCATGCTAATTGGCACCTACAAGTCTAAGCCACGCAAGTTTCAATAACTAAATTATTTCTTGTTAAATTTTATACGCTGGACACAATATTTCTTCACAGATTTGTGTCATTATACTGGCTTCTGCACTTTTAAAGTCCAAAGAGTGGAGGCATAGACAAATCGTGTGAATTGTTTGGGAAAATGTTGTTGAAAATGAGGTCTCAAGGAATACAAGATGGGAAAGTTATGACATCTAACTTACCAAGGCATTTAGTTTTAAATTGACCAAATGTCCGCTAGTTAGAAAAGTATAATTAATTAAAACTAATAATTTTTTTATTTATTTTTATCTTTATTTGTTTCATTATCGTTAAACCTTTAATCTCACTGGTCAAAATAATTAATTACTAAAATTCTCTTAATAATTTAATAATTTAATTAACGACATTCAATCAATAAACTAACTATTTTAATAATAAAATATTTACTCTTGGCATAGCAAATTTAATTTAATTAGCTAATTGAATGAGACCACTTAAAGTGTTAAGTTTACCAAATAATCCAATGGCACAATTATCAACGAAATCACAAATAACACTTACACAAAAAAAAATCCAGAAAGACCAATTCAGAGGGGTGCTACATAGACACTTATGTCATTTAAAAGGACATCCTTTGAAATTGCTATAATTAATGAAAGATTTATTCTTAGTGTGCAATACACTTTGTGTTATTCTCTTCCAATATCTACAAATTCCTTAAGCAACTTTGAGAATACCGGACTTATGCCATGTAGGTAGATTTGACAACAATGTAAATAAATTGCTAAATGTTACTTGAACTATATATTATTTTGGCACTATGCAAAAACAATATGGAGAATCTTGAACTAGAATGATTTGTTGTACTGATTGGAAAACCACCATGCAACAAAAGGTCCTTACAACTTTGTTAATGTAACAAATTAATATTAGTGGACAAAGCGCTTTGGACCAATACATTGCATGAAACCTCGCCACAAAATTATTATTGTGTTTCTATTATGTTTCTCCTTGGCTATTTTTCATGTCATTGGGAGTGGTTATTCTTTGATACATTTGACAAAGCTTAATAGGTGAAGCCATTAGAATGTAGAAGATTTGGTATTTCTTGATTTGAGATTTCATTTTTATTTCAATCAATAGTTGTGGTGATTGGCCAAATAACAAGATGTAAGATAAGGAGAGCTTAATAAGTGACAATAATGATTAGTTGTCTTATGAGATTATTATGTAGGATGCTAAAAACCTCTTGATTGAACCTCAAAGCAACAAGGTCCTAAATAAGGTAGTTAATTTTCTTTTGGTAATTTTTTTCTCATGGAATGTGACCATTGAAGCTTATTGAAGACCTGAGAATGCTTATGAAGCATTGAGACTTTCACCAAATTCAACCATAAGCATGTAGCCTTATGAAGCATTGAGACTTTCACCAAATTCAACCATAGGCATGTAGCCTTATGAGTTCACCTTTGCCAACATACCCCTGGTTTGCACCAAAATAAAGGCTTTGGAATAAGGTAACAAAAAGGGGATTTTGTTCAAATGTTATACTTGCAAGTGCCCTAGTAGACATGTATGCAAAATGTGGAAGCTAATGGAAATGGTAGAGCATAAGGATTTCTAGAAAATCTAAACCATTACAATAAATAATAAATAGCAAAGCAGTAATAATTGAAATATTAAGTTATTCTTGGAATGTATCACAAATTCACATGCTGATCAAATTTTCTTTTCATCTTGCAAGTATTTTAATATTTGGTGGCGAAAGTCTCCAAAATGAACACTAATTTCATGTTATTTGAAAGAGATAAAATGATACTTCTGTATATTTGAATTAGAAATTGAGCATAATATCTTTTTTCTATTTCAATTAAGATGAGAAATTGTACACTTATATATATTAAAATATAAAAAAGTTACAGATAACTTCGACTCTCAACTCCTACTCTTGCATCGCCTTCAAAGTAAGAAGATATATAAGCGAGTAAAAGATATAGTAAAATTGCCTTCACGCAGGATCGAACTGCGGACCTTCAGTTTACAAGACTGACGCTCTACCACTGAGCTATAAAGGCGACCACGTCTATTGAATGTGAACAGCTTTTTCAATTTTTCTGTTGGCGGGTAGTATTAAACTAGCAGGGTTGGGAAATCCCTTCTCCTCTCTCCTTATCATATTAAAATTTTGTTCTATCCAATCATTAGTAATATTTTCTTAACAGAATCCACCCCACCACTACTTGGGATATTTCTAAGCTACAAACACTAGTAGCATTTGGGGATGTATCTTGGTCCAGCGGTCTACGGTATAAGTTCGAATTCACATCATCAAATATGATGTCACGTCAATATGTATTTTGTTGAGGTGTTCAAAAAGACCCCAAAAAAAGTTAGACCGATAGTTGTTCACTAAGTCATGTTTTATTAGTGTATTGATGTGGTATTGCATGATTTGTTGTTTTTTAGATATAAGAAATAAATTTCATTTAGTTATGGGTAGTCATCATCAACACTAACAACTTTAAAGTCACTACTATCTGTGTAATATTGTTAAAAATATTGGGTATTAAATCAATAAATACTATAACAACTATTGGAACATGCTCATCTACTAGGTCTTTTCCCCTAATTAGCATTGTTTTCTGGCACACATACATTAAGCTACGTGACCCTTGTACTTTACTTTGTTCATTGTCAGGGAATTGGCGACCTTGTCATTACCCATATGTTTACTTGTCTTCCCTTTCCCTTCCTCAACCTACAAATTCAAACTAACATCTTCATCAAATTGTTTTTTAATTATGTGGCATTGAACTCACCTTTAAGATTTATTTATTTTTATTATAAGATGAATATGTATCTTTTTAGATGTAATTATATAATTTGTTTGCACAAATATTTCAAGATACACTTAATAATCTATCATCAAAATAAAAACAATTGAAATGTTAATCTTGATGATAGATCATTGTATACACTCCAAAATGATACAAAAATACCTTATACAATTGAATATAAAAATACTCACTCATTACTTTTATAATTTTTTACCATTCCCTCATAAATATACTTATAAATATTTGAACTCAATAATAACCTCTCATTCTATATATATTGCATAACCATTTCATTTCTCCATTTGTATTATCAATAATACACTTTTTTTCATAATTCATATTTAAAGGTTTGGTCATTCTCTAGAGTATTTTTCTCTTATATGAAGTCAAAGGATAGAACCATTATAGGTTTTAGGGAAGCACCTTAAAAAGAGGTTCATTCAATAATGGTGTATCATTTAGTGGGCTAAAATTTTAAGAAAAAGAATCATATGATTTAAGTAATATTTGTGCAATATTTTTCACTTATTAGTTTCTAATGTTGTTAACTTTAATTTCACACAAGCCAATGTGGAACTCATTATCATATAATAATTAAATACTCTTTATTTGGTATATTAATTTTTTATCATTTTTTATTAATTATTAATGGTGATTGTGTTCTTCATTTATGTATAAACATTTTTAATGTCAGAAATATAAGAATTTGTATTGTAATTTGACAAGTCATATTATTTATAATTAAATTCATATAATATTATATTTGTTATATTTTAAATTGGTAATTTCAATTTAAGTGATTTAGAATGTATTTTGAATACAATAAGCAACATTTACAGGGTGTTGTACCCTTTACATGGCGAGCCACAAGGGTCAAAATAGATCAAGTCCAAAAAACATAAACAACTAAGCCAAAAAGCACAGACATAGTGGACCAACAACCGATAGACACACCATGCAACAGTAGCAGACTAATTGGCATTCTCCCAATTCTGAGAGAGGAGATTGACAACATCATCCCTGACCCATTCAGGGCCTTCTTTAGCATTTTTCTTATCCATCTCATCCTTCATCACAATAGAGAGGGTGTCAGTAACACAGTGGACTAACTTGACAGTGAAATGGGTCAAGCCACTAAACTTCTTCTCCATCTTTCCCATCCTTTCTTGCAACACACGAAGCTCCTCCCCTTTATCCACAGTCTTCTCAATATTAGCACATTCCACATCCAAAGGGTTCGAGGACTGGGAAGCTAAGTTCTCCTTATGCACTTTGTTGAAATTCAAAATGGTGTGGGGCCCTTAATTAACCTACACTTTCTTGTTATTTTTAGCCATCCTTCTAGACCTCCTAATAATGGGGTTTTCACCACCAGTATCCATTGTAGCAGTGACCATAGTGTCCCCCTTGGAGTCCCTACCCACCACATTCTTTCATCTATTATCCGTGGTTGGAGGCTCCATCAAACCCTTCCCCTCATCCTTAACTTTCTTTTTAGAGGTAGGTTTGCTAACAGACTTGGTTGGGGTCAACTTAAGCTCACAGAGACCAGCTGCAACACTAGACTGGGCAATCCCCGCACTCCCCTTAAACTTCTTAGCAACTGGTTTAGGTTTGTGAGTTTCGGTGGTAATTAGAGGGGTTTTTCTAATGGGACCTTTGGAATCAGTCGGGGAGATATTGGCCATAACAGGGGGTTCAATTTCCTCAACACAAACAACATAAATGGGCTTGGGTAGGCATAACGTAAGATGGAAGTGGTAGAGCCTAAAAATGAGGCCTTGGTGGAGCGGTAGGGGAGGAGTATCCTCAGGGTTTTTTCCAACAACCTCAATGCATTTCTCAACAAAGCTTTCTAAGTCCTTAAGTAAGGAAAAAGGAAAGCTTAACAGAATTTTGTGTCGGAGGTGATTCAAAAGAGGGAAGTGATAGAAATAGTAGGTTTTGTATCTACCTTCATGAGAGCGAGGCAAACCTGGTCCCAAGACTGCGGGAGAGCTTCTCTTTCAAACCCCGATTGGTTATGAACTAGTTTCTCATTACCTACAAAGAAGGCATTCAGGCTTTCGTTGTCTTGGGCCTTAGTATGTTTCAAATACTTCTTTCCAGTACACAACAACCTAGTCACTTGCGCAATCACCTCCTCGTTCACTTCAAAGGAAACACCTCCAATGGTAACCCTTCTATCTTTCCATGAATTTGCAAACTACGCATATAAACTAGGGTCATGACCCACCAAACTTTCCATCAAAGGTGCCAACCCACCTTCAACACAAATGTGCCACACCAAAGGATCCTTGCGAAATTCACCACAATTGTCAGGCTCTATTCTCACCCTATTGCCACCCATATTGCCACTCTGTACATGAAAAAACCAGTATACCTATGAGAGAAAAAGGTTAGAGATGTTGGTTAAGTGATAGGTCACCTGCACACTTAATTTTTTAAGCCAAACGATGCATCCTTAGGCAATCAAGGAGATGTATAGATCACACGCTTGAGGAGTTAAATCCCTAAAGGCAATCTTGGCGATCTCATTAATGAAATCTTCAAACACTTGTGGCTAGGTAAGCAGGAAATGATGGAAATGGAAGATTTTCCTTCCACATTGTTTTTGCACAAGTACCCATGTAAGATGGTCGTGGGGCCAAATTTAGATAGGACCAATCAAAAGCTTCACCTTGTAATTATTTGTCACATCAAATTTGAAATAAAAAATCTACAAGGATATATGAGAGCTTAGCACAAACCCCAAAAAGAGATTACGTAAGGCACAACTAGCTTGGTCTTAATCATAAAGTACACTCCATAATTCCTCATAATGTCCTTTTTAAAAATAGAATTTGCCCCATTATTCAAATTTTTCCACTTGTAAGACACCTCATCATTCACACCCATCCACATAGCCCATAAGACAAGAATGTGGACCCCCCATAAGGCCCAAAAAATCACATAATTAGTTATTATCATGGATCAAATAAGGGCCTTGCTCCTTAAGGATTAAACCTTGAATACCTGGTAGTAGGTTCCCCAAATTATGCCAGCACTTAAAAAATTTCCAATGGGTGCCAAGGTTAGCTAAAACATCAACCACTTGATTACCCTCCCAGTAAATGTGGGTAACAATCTTCAAATTCAACTTAGACACAAAAGGCTTTATGACTAATAAAATGTCTTTAGTACTCCATCCCAGTAATCTACCAAAGTTAACAACATTGATGATAGACTTAGAATCTCCTTCTATATGTAGATTCTTAATCCCCATAGTAACAACTAATTGGATGCCCTTTAGTAGTGCTCTAGCTTATGCAATCATATAAGATTGGATACCAATCTCCCCTGAGTAACCATCCACAAAATTACCCTTGCAGTCTCTGATTACACCTCCTATGCTAGCTCTTCTTGGGTTGCCTTTGGCTGCCCCATCAAAATTAAGTTTATACCAACATGGTCTAGAGGTTTCCAAATAGTGTCCCATCTAGCCAAGGATCGAGAGTTGTCATAGGAATTGGCATCAAGGTTTTGATGCCAAGCTTTGGCCATAATAATTTCCCTCTTAGTTGGAACTTTATCTGAGATTTTACCTTCAAATTGCGATATGTTTTCCATGATGAGCCAAGATCCTATACCAAACTCCTCCTTCAGGCTCATCTCAATATTCCTAAAAATCCTATTGTTCCTCTCTTTCCACAAGCACCAACAAATAATGGAGGGGACCTGGTTCCAGATCTCATGAGGTAAGGGGTGAATGAAGGGTCCATACTAGCTCAAGATAAAGGACTTAATGTTCTTACACATAGTAAATGCCCAAATGCTCTAAAGTCAGCTCCCACACACCAACAACAAATGGGTAGTGTAGCAGCAAGTGGTCCACAAATTCTTCATTGCACTTGCATAACAAGCACCTGTTGGGGATCTAGAATCCCCTTTTCCTCAAATTGTCCTGCGTAAAAATCTTGTTATGGCAAGAAATCCACCATAAGAAATCTATTTTTGGGATAATGTGTCTATTCCAAACCTGCTTCCAAAGATCAAGGACCACACCCTAGTTCGTCAATAGATTGTAAGTTGTTTTAACTGAAAAATCACCCTTCTTATCATGAGTCTAGAAGAATTCATCCACCATGTTGGTTGACAGTAATCTAGTAAGGGAGAGCAGCTCTTACAGGGACTTAGCAAGGAGGCTCAACTCAAGGGACAAAGGGTAGTAAAGAACCAGATCATTCCACTTCCTGGTCCCTTGTAGGCCAAGGAGGTAATATCCAATGTAAACACCAAAGAAATGTTGTGTCAACCTCATTAGATTCCTAAATTCAAAGTGTTCTAGAGGGGTGTTAAATAACCAAGGGTCCTCCCATAATTTGATATTTTTACCATTTCCAATCTTCCATTTCATCCATGTCCTAAGCATCCCCTGTAGACTAAAAATGTTCTTCCAAGCCAAGGAACCCAAAGGATGATCATCAGAAAGATAGTTAATCAAAGGTCTATTTTGAAGATACTTAGTGTTCATAATCTTGTACCAATCTTTCCTATTCCTCAGTTGGTCCCAACTCACTTTGGCCATCAAGGCCTTATTGGTACTAGAGACATTCCTTATCCGAAGCCCACCACAATGTTTATGTTGAAAAAAATTGTCCCATTTAACCAGAGAAAATTTATTCTTTTCCTCAGTCCCCAACCATAGGAAATTCCTTTGTATTTTTTCAAAATTCTTAGCAATATACTTAGGGATATTGAAAATGGAAAGGAAGTAAACAATGATCCCTTCAAGAGTAGCAGAAAGGAGCTGCAGTTTTCCAACATGACTGTGGATGGAATCTTTCCATCTTGCCAACTTCCTTTGGATCCTTTCAAGGACTAAATTCCAGTTGGGAGTGACTTCCTTGACAATAAGGGGTAAACCAAGATATACCAAAGGGAGAGAGCCACTCATACAACCCAAAACAACAGTCACCCGAGCTTCCAAGTTAGGAGTGTTGTTGAAAAAATAAATCATACTTTTATTATAGTTAATGCACTGCCCAAAGCATGCAACATAGTTGTTGAGACAATTTTTCCATTTTTTGGCTTCAATCACAGAGGTTTTCCCAAATAGGAAGGTATCATCCACAAATTGTTGGATAACTATAGGTTCCAAAGAAGAGGTATCCTTAATTCCCTTAATAGACCCTTTCGATAGCATATTAGAAAAGTTTATTCTCAAGACATCTGCAATCATGATAAATAAATAGGGTGAAATGGGATCCCCCTATCTGATGCCTCTCCCAGCATTAAAGAAACCAAAATGAGTCCCATTAACCAAAAAAGAGTACTGCAGCATAGATGCACATTCCATTATGAGTTTGACCACAAATTGGTCAAACAAAAACTTAGCTAAGACTTTAAGGACAAAATCCCAAATCACCTTTTCATATGCTTTTGAAATATCCAATTTAAGGGCCATACTAGCATTATTGCATCTATCCATAGAATGGAGTAATTCATGAGTAGTTATAGTAGCATCCAGAATATGATGACCCAGAACAAATCCTTTTTGAGTGGGGTTGATTATTCTGTCCAGGAGGGGTTTGATACAATTCACCAAGATTTTAGAGAGGATTTTATAAAAGGTATCACAAAGGTTGATGGGTCTAAAATAAATCATAGACTGGGGATCAACAATCTTGGGGATTAAGGCTATAAAGGTGTGGTTCAGTTGTTTGAGAATCTTAAACCAGATTTGAAGAAATCACAAGCATCCAAGACAAGGTCCCCACCAACAATATCCCAGGAGATTTGAAAGAAGGCCAGGGGAAAACCATTCATGCCAGGCACTTTGTAGGCCTCCATGCTGAAAGTAGCCAACTTAACTTCCTCAAGAGTGACAACACTAAGTATGATAAGATTATCATTCTAGGAAATGATGGTCAGGAGAGGGTCTAGCAACAGATTGTCCAAAGCTAGATTAGGAGCCTCAATAGGGGCCAAATAAGTCTTCTAGAAATAGTCCGCTGCCAAAAGATAGATCTAGGTGGGCGTATTGACCACAACCCCCTACTCATTATGCAGTTTAGTTATCTGATTCCTTTTCTTGTGTTTTAGGGAAAACACATGAAAAAAGGAGGTATTCTTGTCCCCTTCTTGCAACCATTGAACTCTAGATTTTTGTTTCTAGAAAATTTTCTATTTCCTTAAAATTTTCTCCCACTCCCTTCAGCTCTCTCTTTTCTGGTTGCAGGTTGGCAAGTTGATATCCCCATCCTCCATTTTCTTTTGGATAGTTTTTAATTTATCCCCTAAATCTCTTTTTTTTTTCTGAAAGACATCCCCAAAAACTCTTTTATTCCAACCTTTCACCATGCATTTGATATGTTTAAGTTTAAAAAAGATCTTGAACATGGGGGAGCCACAGACAAGAATATTCCACCTTTCAACAATTTTAATCTTGAAGTCTGGGTGGGAATTCCATATTATCTCAAACTATAAGGGGAAAGGTCCAACAATAGAATGGTCATTCATGACCAGCAACAAAGGGTTGTCGTTAGAGATAGTCCTGGGAAGGGCAAGAAGATTAGCACTAAGCAAGGTCGTCCAATTGTTGGATCAAAGGAATATATCTAATCTAACTTAAATCAAGCCCTCCCCAAGACGCCTGTTGATCCAAGTAAAGGCTTGGCCCAATAAGTCAATGTCAATTAGGCCAGTAGAACTCAAAAAAATTTCCAGATTAGCCATGATGTCAAAATAATCCACCAGACCACCACTTTTCTCAAAAGGATATAAGGGGGAGTTGAATTCCCCAACCACGAACCAGTGAGACCCCCTATTATTTTTTAACCAGTCAGAGAGATCCTACCACAAGGAATTCCTAGCATTTCTCTGGTTAGGAGCATAGACATTAATAAGCAACCAAGAGCCACTCAGGTAAGAAAATAAGACTCCCACACTACTCTAACAGCATAATAGTTTAGAACCATTAATCCTAGAGGGGTTCCATAATACAACAAGACCACCAGATGACCCTTCAACGTCACTATAAGAGTAAAGGGCACCCGACCATAAATACCTAGCAATATTATCAAAATTTTCTTTCTTCATTTGGTTTCTTGTAATAGTAAAACATCAATCTTATGTTCTAAAACATAGTTCTTCAGTGCAAGCTGTTTATGAGAGCTATTCAACCCTCGCAAATTCCAGGACATGACCTTCATTTTTTACCCTTCTTGGAGGACACTGCCAATGTCCTCTATTTACCAATGGCTATCTCATTCATTGTCCCTCTCTGTGTAGTTTTTCATTGGTTGGGCCTTCTTGGTTTAGAGTCACCTCCCACATCCACCTTCTTCTTTCTCCCTTTTTTCTTTGGGGTTAACCAAATCTCCTCTTCTAAGGTTTTCTCCTTGTTCAAAAGCAACAAATTAAAAACAGTCTCCTCTTTGACTTCAGTAACCACTTCCTCCCAAATTTTTCCCTCTTCACCCATGGCCTCACTAGTCCCATTAGAAAGGTTAGACTCCACCTCCATCAGGGATCCACCTAAAACCTCATCCCCCCAAGACCGTGGTCAGGGGATAAAGCTTGGACATTCTCAGCCAGAACAAGAACAATAGGACCCAAAGCCAAATCCACATTGGAAATCTCCATCCCACAAGGAGGAACTCCAGAGATTGGGGTTCAACCAAGACTAGAGAGGAATAATTGGCCAAAGAGTCAACATCCTTCAGAATGTCTTTTCCAGAGAGAAGGTGAACTTCAGCAGCAAAGTCTCTCAAGTTAGGCTCTCGATTAGAACAAGACTTGCAATCATAGATAAGGTGACTAGGTTTAGCACACTTTTGACAGTAAACTACAACATTCTCATAACAAACTGGTTGCACCTAGGTACCAAACTTAGAGCACAACTTCACAGAGTTAGGAAGCATCTTATTCACACCAATATTAACACAAAAGTGGGCAAAAACTAACCTAGATTTGGACTTGGTAATGGAATCCAAAGTAATAAATTGGCCCAAGGAATCCCCAATGCTTTTGAAAATGAATTCATCCAAATATTCTAGAGGCAACCCAAGTAGGCGAATCCAAACCGGCGCCGATTTATTTAGATCCACAGAAGGGTCAAAACCTAGCTTCCAACGACATAAGGCCAAACTATGCTTCCCATACACCCATGGCCCAAAAGAGAGGACCGCAACCAAATCATCTGAAGTCGTGAAATTGAAAAGGAAGAGACCACCTGTCATTGCACAAACATCCACACTTCCTTTGAGATGCCATTTAGCAGCAGCCCATCTCTGGACCATATCCACAGAAGGTCGGAAGGAGAGGAAACAACCCACAACGACATTTTCCATTGAGGAAAGAATCCTATCACTAACTGAATTAGAGATAGAAAAATATGTTCTCGAGACAATGACTTCCTCTTTAGAGCGAGGGCAGGGGCCCTTAGTACTCTGATTACCATTAGTCAACACATCTTTCCAACCTTTAACCTCTAGAAGGACATCGACTGCCAACACTTCCACACCAGACAAAACTGGAATCACAGGAATTAAAGGATTGGACACACCAAGAGAAGCTCATGAGGGACACAAGTCTGCATGTGACAGGGCGGGGCTTAGGTTAGGAGGGGACAGAGGGGGACCATGGGGTACCTCCAACACAAAATCCACCATGCACGCAGGCTATTCAAACGTAGACAGAGGAGAGAGGAGTTAGAATGTGTTAAATTTTAATAGTAGTATTTTAAAATGAGATTTATCTATACATTATGTATTAAACCATCTAATTATATGATTTCTACATATCATAAAATATTACTTCAAATTTTTAAACAACTTATTTTATCCATAATGTTTTCATTCAAACATTAACTTTGAAAGTTACATAAAAGAAAAAAAAGACTTCACTTTAAAAAGTAAATAGTCGTCAACTCTTTAACCACTATTATAGATATATGCATTAGAACCATTATCAGATCCCTTCCCCTTCTTAGTTCATTTTCTTTTCTTTTAAAGAGGTTTACCATGACAAGAATATTCATTATATTACACTAATTATTAATGTTAGTTTGTATCTCATTCTAATATTAAATGTTATCTTTCTTCACTCTATTTGTTATCTACAAACATCATAGTTTTGTTTCTACCATAACAATCTGTATTTTTATTATTAATGTGTAATTTCAAAAATATTCTTTCTAGAATATTAATAAAATTTAATTTATAAGTATTCATGATTTATAAGGCCCAAAATTTGTATTTTTATTATTTGATTCATATAAACATGTCCCTTCCCTTAGATGAAGGGTTAAATGAGAAAATATGAGTATCAAATTCAAATATAGGAAAATTATCTTTATAATTTTTTTCAATCCTTGATAAACATGTTTACAAATGTTTTAATTTACAACAAAATAAATGTGTATGTTATAACCAAATTTTTTATTTTATCTTATACTTTCGTTTCACATTTGAAGTCTCTTTTCCCATTATATTTTCATATATCTTGCTATATAGAATATCTACTTCACTATGCCAACATCCTGTTGTAGAATAGACCATTATATGGTATATACCACATAGTTCTATTCTTGGCTAGTGCATTTTGCTTTTCCTTTTATTTAATAGTACACTTTTAGCTATTTTTTATTCATTTAAATTTAAAACTTTACTCACTCTTTATGACCTTTCTCTTGCAAATTAGAGTGGTAGAGATACCATGGAGTTCTGGACAACACCTCAAAAAGAAACTAATTGGGGATAAGAATTCTACTAATTTGAATACCAATAACATGTTTACAACATTTTCCACTCATTGTTGACCTTCAATGTTGTTAACATTGATGTCATGATGAAGACAATGTGGTACTAATTATATCAACTTGAATATAAGGTCTTGAATGAACAATATTCTTCTATTTTAAAGATTAACCACTTATGTTCTCTATTTATGTATATAATTGTAATGGTGAAATTTTCACACTCATATGAATTCTCATTTAGTTTTGAGCCCATTTAATGAAATAGTTTAATAAAATTATATATCAACAAGTGGCATGCACACTCTTGTGCTAAATTTGACTCATTCCTTGATTTTTATCTAGTTTTATCCCCCATTCATTTAAACTTGTCTCCATGCATTTGATTTTATTGTATCCTTAGTTATAAACATTCTCACATATTTGTGATTATCTAAATTTATTGCATAACCTATTGATGTGTTATTTGACACACCGACTTGAATGGAACAAGTTGTTCTTTCTTGAAAGGTAATTAGTTCCCCTAAGGTTTATATCACTAGATCATGGCACATTTGGGTAAGCCAGAGGTTGATGATAATTTTTCCATTCAAGAGACTACAATTGAAAAAGAGATTGATAATAATTGTCCCATTCAATATACTACAATTAAAAATAAAAATTATACACAAATTCCTATTTCAAGTTAAAATTTGATTACCAAGCAAGATTCATAAAGTTAACTTGCTCAAGCTAAGATTCCATCACATTCATTCATTGTATTCATGTGTAAAATAACAATGATAAATATTTGCAAACAAAGGAATTTATCACTTCAAATATAAGATAGAAGATTAAATCAACTATAAGACTAACTGAAAATTCATAATATTATTCTAATCCTAATCCTACTAAAACTTTTTTAAATAAAAAGATTAAGGGAAAAAGAAATTTAGAATAAACTTCTATATTATCCTAGTGTCAAAATCTGATTTTGTTTAAAACAAACAAATCCAATAAAAAATAATCTTTGCTTGACTAGTTTTCACATATAGTTAGAAACACAAGATGGTGCAATCTCTTAGGCACAAATTAAGTATGAATAAAATAAAGGAGAACCATTATATCCTTGTAATGTCAAAAATTGTATGTCTTACAATTTTGACTTTGTATTTTATATGTTTTTTACCATCTATATCTATAGTATAATTTTAGGGTCCAATTAGCTCTCTTTCTTAATAGGTAAGTGCACAAAGATGGGGAACGAAAAAGTGGCCAAAAGCACTTTTTGGTTTATTTTTCATATAATGCAAGTGTGTTATACCACAAGTGAATTATAACACATGAGTGTGTTATAGTATAAGTGCATTATAGTGTGAGCATATTATAACATGCCCTCATAATGAAAAAAAGGAAAATACATGATTTTAAACTATTTTTTATGTTTTCCAAAACATGCTCATGTTTTGGAAAACATAAAAATGATCTAAAATCATGTGATTTGGACCATTTTTTTATTTTTTCATAACACACGCACATTATAACACTAGTTCGTTATAATGTGATCATATTATAGTATGGGCATGTTACAACACACTCGCATTATAGCTTGTATTGCAAACTACCAACCCTTATGGTTGGATTTGCCTTGGGAATCCAATCCAAAGGGTTGGAATTGCATGTCAATGTCCAAAGATGTGCTTTTTGTAAAATATAAAAAATCTCTAAATATTGAGCGTTATCTCCATCAAGTTTGCACGTATTTCAATATTGGTCTAAAAAACATAAATCAAGCTCTCTCTTACCTTTCTAAATATGTAATGTTTTCTAGATTTCGAATATATTAAGGTTTTGATCTTTAATTTCATTTGTTAGTGTCTTCTTTTTTTACTAAAAACCTATGTATAGTGTTTTTGGTGTCATTTTTATCTATTCATCCAATTTGAAACAAATTGCATTTTTACATTCTAGACTTTATTCGACACATGTTAAAAAATAAAATTTTGATAAATTTACAAAAAAAGGGGGGAGCACACTCAATTTTTCATTTTTCAAGATGTGTCCACTTTGAAAATTAGCAAAAAACCATATAATCATAAAAAAATATCAAAAAAATCAGGAATAAACTACTTGGTGTTAATTAATTTTCCACAAAAATGAATTTTGAAATACTCAAAAAAAGTTGACATTTTAGGGGGAGCACACTAGACACTATGTTATATTTTTAATAAAAAAGAACTTTATGTGCTCCCCTTATTTAAACCCCCTTAATCTCCACCATTATTTTTTTAAATTAGTAGTCTAGAAAGTAGATTCAAAGTACTATGAATCTTGTTCTTGTCATATTTTCAATTGTTCAGTGTAATTATCTTCAACTTCTCATCCAAGATCATTTTTTATCGATTTCAAAAAAGAAATTGTCACTTAAGACCCCTTTTTGGTCCAGGCCATTTCCATGCACATACCCTAACTTATTTTTTTAATTTTTGTGCTAATGACATGCTGTGATTGCTTACTTTAGATCTAGTACTCTTGTATGTATTTGTCATCTTTAAATATTTTATTATATTTTATGTTTTCCATATATTTTTGTAATTACATGTACATCTCCACAACCACATAAATGTCTAATCTAATTTAAAAATGTCATTCCTTCTCACGAGTAACAAAATCCAAATATTGAGTAAGGTATTTCAATTATTTTTAATAGATATTGTATTCTATATACTCTCATTATTTTATTCAAACTTATTTCTATCTTTTCATTTTCCTTTATGAACTTTCTAAATAAAGAAAAAAATGTTTATAATGCCTTTTTGTGGGCAGCAATAAATAAAATAATTTCAAATTCTTTTGCTATTCTATTCCCTCCAATCTTAATGCTTCTAATGGAATGAAATTAAATACTCAACATCCTATTTATATCCAAATATGTGTCATTATTTCTAGATGTTGTAGTTGTTATATACTCTATGTTTTACTTTCGTTAGCTTGTATTTATGTGGCACGTCTATTCTCCTGCAAGGCATCCCCCTTGACAACAATTGATGATTGAAAAATAGTCTTCTCTATATCTATTACTCCCTTTCTTCAATTTTGTCACATGGTTTTTCTAATGCCATAGCCTCTATCATTTATGCATTTTATACCATACAATGCATCAATATTTTATTTTTCTACATGTCTTCAACAAAATATATACATGAAAGCTTAAACACCACACTCTAAGCTTTGAATTGCTTAGATGATTCATCTGAAATCACACTAGTTTTTCTTGTAGGATCCACCTATTAATATGATTTTAGATTAGCCACCTAAACAAGTCAAAGATTAGAGTGTGATGCTTAAACCAAAATAACATATATTGGTTGAAACCTACATCCTTTTTCTACAACAATTATCTTTAATGTTGAAAATATTTTGTTATTATACTACTCCATTACTTCCTTTGCATGCTAAGATCTCTCACTTGATTGTTGTTATGGTTCAGTTTCATATTGTGAACCCTCTTTATACATACAATTACTTGTTTAATTATAATATTCTAGTGCAATCTCCTCATTTTTTCTGATTTGTTTTGTAAGCACAATAGACAAATATGTGCAATATAGACTATATTGTGACCATGAAAGCATCCGAAGATGGTAATAGTCTTTCATTTATTTTATTTCTACATCTTTTCCATATTTCTCACTCTTATTGTATCATCAAATTTATATGTATTTTATGAAACTTGAATCCATTATTAAATCCTTTTCTCATTTATTTAATAGTTAAAAGAAAGTGTAGGTATGAACAAATTACATTTCCTACATTAATGAATGGGAGGTGGTATGTGTAAAAATTATTTAGATCATATATTTACAAGGAAATAAACATACCAATAATATACCATAACATAGTGATTTATGCCAAGAAAATCCTTTCAAAAAAAATCCTACACTTGAAAGGAACTCATCATTCAATAATTAACAACTATAATACATGTGCATATTCTAAGCCTTTACAGGAGTATATTTTGGAGAAATACGAGCAACATAGCAACACCCACAAAACTAACTATGAAATATCCATCTCTAGCATCCAATGAATAGGTAAATATCAAACCACAAAGCTAAAAGGAAGCAATGATACACATAAATTCTTCTTACAATAATATTTGAGGGGAAAATGTATAGAAAATTTAATCTTTACAATTGCAAGAATAATACACATCAGAAATTATATTGTAATGCAATTTTATATGGTGAAAGACCTTTTAGGAGAAAAAACTCTAGATTCCAAACAATTAAAAAAAATGTATTATCAACAACAAATGTTACAATACAATACAATTGTAGGGACATGATCTTAAAGAGTATCAACAACATGTAAAACTAGATTAATTTTAGCAATCTAGCAGTACTTTTAAATAAATCATTTAACTCATTTTGTATACTCCATCTCCAAGCACCAATAAATAGGAAAATTATATCAAACCATCAATCAAAAGTGGTTTTCTAAAACCATGGGATAAAAAAAAGATTAAAAATGGGCTCTATATTTGGTCCAAATTCTAATACCCAAGTTGGTCATGATCTTCCAAGCTATTTTTAGAAGATATTTTTACAACTAGATAATAATATATTATAGAATCTATCATAAATGACCCCCCAATTTTCCTACCCCATTTTGGATTATTCAACCTATCCAAAGATGTATTTTGATTTTTCATAATTTTGATCAAGGTTCTAAATTAACCCCTTCGTACATGCTCGTACTCATCATAAGAACCTATTTTAAGCAAATCTCATCTTACAATGTCATAATATGCTCTTACACATAATACCATTATACGATTTTACCACCTTTTACACACTTCCCAAAGTATCCAACACATGGAAAAGAGTTTCACCTCATAGTGGGATGCTCCACCCATGTGAGGACAAAATAGTGAATAAATATAAAAAATTAATAAATATGAACTTTGGGAATGCAAGGTTGAGAAACCTTTTCCCAACATTCTCCCACATATTGAACAACTTAAAAGGAAAAGGGGAAATTCAATACTATTATATAAATAATAGGAGTCATGAGGCTTGTAGATTAGCTATTATAGAGGAGGGAATTCAACACCCTTAAGATGACGAGATCTCAAGGGGGAAACTATCTCTCCCCTACCTCAGTTGACATGACTCAAGTGAACTAGGATAGAAAGAATATGAATTTTAATAAAGTATATAAATTAATTAGAACCTTCAAACATTAGAAATTGACTGAATAGGGTATAAAGGTCTCTTGGACAACTCGAAAAGCTCTTTGTCCAGGATGGCAACGTAGCTATCAAATGAAAACATGGTCATGTTTGAGTTCCATACAAATAGAAAACTAAGGTTGTCATAGAAAACACATAAATAATTTATACGAGTCTTTGGTGTAAAAAGACATGGAATATGATTGTACAAAATTAAAGGTATTGAAATAAATATATTGAAGGAAAGTGAGACAAAAGAACATGGAAAGTTTCAAGATTACACTGAGGGTATTTGATGGCTTTCAAGATTTCTTCGAAAGAGTTATCCCACTTGAACCTACACATATAAGACCAAAGAGAAAATGTTGTGTGGTTGTTTAGGAGTTTGCCTCACTCAAACCCCTATATTGGTGTTTCCACCTCCATGGACACCCTTAGATAGGATGATAATAAAAATAATAGATGTAGAAAAGATGAAGAAAAATCATATGCAATTCAAAGACAAAGACATAAATTCTCAAGAAATATTCTTGAAGATTCACCCCATATGAGCACCAAAAGTGAAGCCTCCTAGTCCAGCAAAGGAGTGACAAAAGATGTCCAAGATCACAAAGACTTCCCTACAAGAAGAGCTCATGTTGCAACAATGGAGCTTGCTTTGAAATTTGTAAATGAGCTCGTTACAAGAAGTGTGTGTAGAAAGATGAAGAATACTAGTGATTTCTCAAAAAAACATTATAGCATCAAGAAGAAAGAGTTGTATGTGTTTCCAAGTGAGCACAAGAACAAGAATGGAGAGGTTTTTAGAATGTAGAATGAAGAATTGATCAAGATGAATGAAGATTGAATCAAAATTTTGTAAAAGGGAGGGACTTTTTGGTCCAAACAGCCAGCTCGAGCGATTCATGACACAACTACAGGTTGGTAGAGGCATTACATTTCTAAAATATGAAAGGTGTAACGTATAAACAACCAACTTAGTCATAGATTTTCATGGGATGCTAGTGTAGCACACAAACATCTCTGTGACACACATTGGTCCATGAAAGAATCAAATTTAACAATTGAGGAAAGGAGCATGCTAAGTGGTGGGAAATGGTTTTGAATTGAGGGAGAGCATAATTATCTTAGTTTGTCTAAAGAGGAAGGTGTATGGAATGTGAAATCGCATAGGGTGCAATTTTACAACATTACATTTTTCCCAACTTTAGTGAGCATATGAATTCAAGAGGAAGCACAAAATAAAGTAAAAAGGGAGAAAGCATTATACCTAAGATACAAAGGGGAAGCAAATTCTTCTATCCATGTGTGGAGTTTCCCCCAAGGAAGAGATTTGAGTCAATCCTACATAGAACAATTGAGTTGTATCACCACAAACATGTTAGCTACAAACAAACATGTTAGGAAAAAAGCAAAAAATTAGACACCAAATATTGTATAGACGTACACAAGACAATGTTGATATTTATGGGTAACAAGTTGTGTTATGTTGGGGACCATAAGATAATTCATTTAGTCTATGACTACTACAAATTGTGTTGTAGGATAGCCATAGAAAAGAGACATAGAAAATCATAAAGACAAAGTCTAGTGGGTTGCCTCCACATTAGACAACAGATGAGACAACTAAATTCAAATATGATTTGAAAAGAGACATGAGATAAGAGATATGTAATAAGAATACAATAGTCCCCACCTCCCCTATGTTACACAAAGGAACACAAGTTATTTGGGGTCCTATCATAAGAGAGACATGATAGAGGGACACAGGGGGATCTAAGTATTTGAGGTTAGTATGATTCATATTGACAATATTTGTACATAACTACATGTGAATCGTCATCATGTCCTCAAATGTTATAGATCATTAAGAAGGAGCACATGAAAACAAAGTAAAAATAAAAATTTGGGTCAACATGGAAGAAGGTCTAAATTCCCACAATGCTTTGCATCGTCCCCAAATGTCAAAAATCAAGGCACAACAAAGAGAAGAATGATGATACAAATAGAATAAGTGTATGAAAAATCAGCTACCCTATATCCAAGTACCTATGATGGTATCTTGGGTCCTCCAAGAGAGACTACAACATATAAAGACAAGTACAAGGATACACAAACAAACAATTAAATTATAATCTAAAGACATGGAAGATACTACTCTAGTCAATTATGTCTAGTAGGTCATCCTCCTCCCAATCTAGATCATAGGGGGAAGGAGGGCGATATCATAATAGAACAATGGCTAGGGCGATACCAGGTGTCTCGCCTCTAACAAGGGCTACAAATGTGGCAGATTCAATATCCACATCTTCTAGTTCCTACGAGTTGAGCATCAACAACTTTATGAAAGTAGTTGATAATGCCGAAATATCCTCCATAGTGTCAAACATACATTTCCCTGGAGAGGAGTGTAGTGACTCAATTTTAGGTTGTGAAAGAGTAGGAGCCTTAAAGTGTGAACCTCTGAAAGAG
>VDFB02147000.1:29366-44789 GCA_007258455.2 Sequoia sempervirens
AATTAGATATTATACAGGAATTTGATATCCAAAACAAATTGGATATTCGATATGAATAAAGGCTTAGGCATTGCTATGGCACAATATACTGACACCCAACCCAAAAAAAAAATCAACTTGGGATTTTCGCATTTTTTGAGAAGTTCAAAACACTACCTTTTTCATGTTGCCACTTTTGGCCCATCCTTGATCCTACACATACCCAAGTCTAAATCAAGTAGTTATTATTGCTAAGGTGGATCACTCCTTTCTACGAAGGCCATACACTTATGATTGGGTCAAGTGTTCTTTTCTTTAGAAAATTCCTATTGCCTTTTTGATAGGTTAATTATGATTTGATTAGATGGGTTATGAAGCACTTATTTCAAACATATATCTTTATGAAAGAAGTATATTGGCATGAAATTAAATATGATTTGTATTCCAATGTAAAAACTACAAAGAATGGAAACAATTCTTTCAACACATAAACTATTATGTAGTAGTCAATTAAAATGAAAAAGCTTACTCTATGTTAGTTAGGATACACAACTAAGAAAATGATCTAAAGTTACTTATTTATCCTAGATGAACTAAGTATATAGTATACAAAGAAAACCAACAAACCCACAACTACCCCTATTTTGAAGGAGTTTATTTTTCTCCCCTTCCTAATCTCGCTAATATTGTCTAATTATTTTAAAGAGAAGAAGGGTCATAACACAACTTTATTCAACCCAATAAATAGCTTGGTTAATGAAACTTGAGAAAAGAAAAAAAACAATTGCTACATTTGGAATTCATGTTGAATGAAAGGTGACAATAATCTACTTATAGTTTAATAAAACACTATTTTTATAAGAAGGCTTGACATTAGAAAGATAAGTGTTACTTATAGTTTAATAAAACACTTATAGTTTTACCAACATATAATATTGTATGCTTGTATGGCTTCTTAGTTAATATATGGGGAGAGAAAGAGAGAGAGATAGAGATATATGGGAAGAGAAAGAGAGATGGAGATATATGGGAAGAGAAAGGAAGAGAGGTGGAGATAGAGAATCAACAGATAGGGGGATAGGAAGAGGATAAGTAGAGATAGAGAGGGAGGAGAGAAAGGATATAGATAGAAAGAGATAGAGAGGTAAAGGAGATAAAAATGGAAATAGAGTAGGAGAGATGGAGGGAGAGATGGAAGTGAATGAGAAGAAGGGGGAGAGGAGAAGTGTCAGATAGAGGGGGGAAGAGGCGGGAGTGACATAGATAGTGGGAGATATAGAGATATAGAGAGTGACAGGGAGAGATATATCAATCACCCTCCCTATATCTCTATCTATTCATCCTTATCTCATTATATCTCTACCCCTCTCTATCTCTTTGTCTCCCTTTCTATTTGTATGCTTGTCATTATCTCCCTCTCTCTCTATATTTTCTTCCCTATATTTATCTTTGTCTCCTTAAGTGTGCAATGGGTACATTGAAGAGGTCTTAAAGGAGAATTATTATATCTTTAATCAAATGGCATGCTACCTTGAGCATAACTCCCCAAGGACACATGCCATCCTTGGATTGTTGACATAAAACAACCAATCAAAATTTAGTTTCTCTCTCTCATATTAATATATATTACTATTATACTAAATATATATTTTGTATAATTATATAAAAATATACTTATTATTAATTATTAATTATAATAATTTTATACATATTTAATAATTTTGGTAAAGAATATAATATATAATTATAATAAGTTGAATAATTATATTATTTATTATGTAAAATATAGATAATATATACTTAACTATATTGTAGAATATTGGAAACCTAGCTAAATGGCACCAAAGATTTTGAACTTAATTAACATCTTGTAAAACCCTAATGAAACCAGGGTTGTGGCCTAGATCAAATTAAGAATTGAAGGTCAATGCAGTGATGGGAATGAAAGTTTAGGTGAGTGAAAACAAGGTCCAATTCAATGCCGAGGAAGAGTTTGGAGTATTAGTGAAAACAAGGTCAATGTCAGCATAGAGGAAGAGTTTGGAGTAGTGAAAACAAGGTCAATGCCAATGCCGAGGAAGAGTTTGGAGTTAAAACAAGGTCAATACTAGCGTCGACAAAGAGTTTGGAGGAGTGAAACAAGGTCAATATCAACACCGAGGAAGATTTTGGAGGAGTGAAAATAAGATCAATACAACTTACCGAGAAGAGTTTGGAGTTAAAACAAGGTCAATACCAGCGCTGACGATGAGTTTGGAGGAGTGAAAACAAGGTCAATATCAGCGTCGAGGAAGAGTTTGGAGTGAAAACAAGGTCAATACCAGCACCGAGGATGAGGTTAAGGGGAATTTCGAGGAAAATTGGCCCGATCAAGGCATAATGAGTACTATAAGTTTAGCACCATTCTCTTTAACCTTCAATTTTCATGCCTAGTTTCAAAAGATCTTCTCATACATTGGCACCCCCATTCTTGTAAAGTGGTATAAGATAAGACAAAAAATAAAATAGCTTAGTCTTTCACATTTTTATCCACCAGCCTCAGGTCTTGGAAAAACTCCCATAATCTACCCACATCTTGGTTGAGGTCTAGGATTTCATCACACATAGCCTTCATCGCATGAGTCTGAAGCAATTATAGACATAGCCAAAGTATATGCTAGGCTAAGGTAGATCTAATGAATGGAAATAGAGGCATACCATTCTTCTTTAATACCCCCACCAAAAACATATGCAAGGTTTTGGTTGTTTTTACAGTAAGTAGGTTGATCTTCTAATCTACCTATGGAATTGCTAATTCCAATAAAGGGCAACTCTTAGGACCTAAACCAACTGACAAGGATTTGAAAGACCTCCTATACTTTGGGCTCTGCAAGACTCGGGAGGGTGATACCTTAATGCATTTAAAACCTCTGCACCATCATCATAAACAACATTAACAACAACAAATAATCTCATTTAATAGCTCAACATAATAGGATAATACCAAATAGAATTGGTTATTTATCAATAATATCAACTATTTGGAGCATGAGATAACTACAACAACATTTCACAGTATAAGATAGTCATTGGTTTTCAATTTGTAGCAAGCTCTAGGTAAAGGCAAAAAAATATTGAACCATACGAATAAGTACAACTTAGATCAGTGCCATATATCCATTGGAGGAGTCAAATTTATAAGCATCTAAGGGTTTATGACAGATTTAACACATAACATATAAGATCCTTCATAACATTGATTTAGAATCTCATCAATATGTATTCTAACCCAATACTACTTATCAAATCCTTATATAGAACATATCCATCTACAATCCCTTTCAAGCATTTTATTTAATTCCTTGAATTAAACCTAAAACAAGAATCATACACACCACAACAGTGAGATGAATGAAACAACCCTTGATCATTTTATTCAAAATTCAGATATGCTCGTACAATGGAGAGACATGAGTTTGAATTAATCATATCAATTCAAATGTCAATACTGTCATAAAATATCAAATCCCCATGAATTCAAAACCTACTATAGAATGACTCAAAACATAAATTGCATTTTCCCTAAAACCATCAGACATTACAATTTGCTCTGCAACTTCATCTAGACTCGACCAAAAATATCTAACTTGCTAACCTGTACTTTTGGCCTTGAAATCCTTCTTATAGAAAAAGGAGGAGCAAACAAGCATCGGGCCAGAAAGCACACGTTTCACCAACGAATTGGACCACCTTGTGATATTCCAAAAAATTGTTACAACAACAATCTCCCCAGAGAATCTTCTTGTTCATCATGCCCGTTGAGAATGGTTGATGCAGCAACAAAAACTTCAATAATTTCACGCCTAGACTGTCACCAAAAAAAAATGGAATCTGTTGTAATTGCAATAGTTGATTTGTCAGCCATTAGCAGCCTACTCCTTTTCACTCTTCCTCAGTTAAATATACATTTACCCATTTATGGTACTCTTCATCAGTTGGCCAATCAAAATTGATCACCTCATTCATCTTGACTCTATAATGTTTGTACTTAACTACCACCCGATTCGTTTCTTTTTCAAAAGACTCCAAGAATGAGCTGGTGCTAATGATTTTGTCCATACAACTCACCAAAAAATCATAATCTGAGTTACCCTATTTTTGAGGGTTTTGTAGTCCAAACATGATATAAAGGGGCCCTTACACTTTTTGTGATTACTATAGCTTGTGTAAGAGGCCCCATGGATACTGTTGTAATTGTAGGATGCATAAATAGGGCGTAGGATGAGAAATAAAGAAGGTATAGCTAATGTCCTCAATAGTTTTGTAAAGAAAAGCATGTGAAATGAGAGGTTCAAGCCTAGGTTTCAACAAAACATGTATGGAAGATCTGATTTTATGAGTTTTTATCCATGTGCAGACCTAATGGGTTGTTTATGAACATTGCATATAAATGATATACATACACGCACACACGCACGCACGCACACACACACACACACACACACACACATATATATATGTATGTATGTATGTATATGTATTTTTAAATGTAAATGTAAATGAAATTACTAGATGCTCTCCTAGAAAAATAAATGCAACATATCATTAAAGAAATCTATATCTATGTATATAAATGTGTATTTCTAAATGCAAGTGTAAATGCAAAGAGCATATGGTTTTGTAGTGTTATAGATACACATATCCATAAAATTAATGTAATTGAAATTCTAAAGGCTTCAACCCAGATAAGAGAAGACCGCTACTATGTGTACCTAGATACCATGGAGAAAGGCTAGTCTTTGGGCTCTTTCATCAATCATCCTACCTTAAAACATACCAAAAATCTCCTAGCAATTAGACATAGGAAGATTTAATATGACTTAAAAAAATTATTGCCAAAGCTTAAACTTATGATGACTTAACCAGGCCTAGTACACACTCCCTCCCCGTTAACCACTCAGACATATGGAAATTAAATGTAAATTTGCTGTTATTTTTAGTCATGTAGGTGTCCAATAAACCACTTGGTGGTGTTTCCCTTCAAGTTTATTATCTTGAATGAAGAGAAAAAGTCCTTTGATTACAATTAGAGAATACATTTGAGGCCTTGGTTGTGTAACTAGTGGACCACAGTCACATTTAACACTTGTTACAATGTTTGGGAGTTAAAACATTAAGTAGATTTGATTTGTGATGGACACATTTGGACGGTAGTAACAATAGCTTGCAATCTATCAAGACTTGAATACCTTATAACCTGTGAAATTCTAGCGATGAAATGATAGATTAATCATAATGTCACCTTGGGATCACATCACCATGAAAGAACTTCATCCAACATCCTTATGAGTGTAGGTACCACCAAATAGATATTTGTCAGATCTGTCTTCCTCGAGCGAGGGAAATTCAAGAAGAGAAGAGGAAAGCGAGACATGTACAGTATGTCTAAAAGAGGGAGATCAACTAGAGGTCAAAAGACTAGAAGAAAATTTTGTAAACGCATGGATTTTTTTCTTGCTGAAGGGGGGTCATGTTCTTATGATGATGAGAGCATAGGCAACATTGAGGTGCCCTTGAGGTACAAACATCTACGGAAACAATGGGTACCCAAGGAAATTTCTTCCAATAAATACTAATTTTGTGTCAATGAGAGGTTATATCGCGATAGCACCATCGCCATTACATGGTTTGGGCCCCTCTTTGCATAGATGGCATAAAAGGTTTGTTACGGAAAGTTAATATCAATTGATGGATATGTTGAATCCTCGCTATAGTTTTCAAGGAAATATTGGATGCAAAACCATCTTTCTGATATACACGGCGCATGTAGCGTACGACTGCCGCTAAATTATATACAACTAAAGATAAAGTGATCAAAAATAAAGGAGTATTAAGTGTACATTGATGGAAGGAAAAAAGCATTAGGGAATATTGTAGGTTTTATAAATAGTACATGACCTAGGTCAACAAATAAGCAACCCAATTGCATATTCGAGGCTCATGAGGGAAACCATGTATTCATATGTGGGATAAAATCAATAATTTGAAGAGTTGCTAATCGACATAACGAATCGCTTAGTTACAAACACAGTTACTATGGGGGTGGTACGTACTATGTACCATTTTACACAACCTCCAATTAATGACTCCAATATACCATTTTATTCTTATTTTTTTTCGTAAGTCTATTGGTTTCATTTCGGTAATGTTTTTTTATATTTAATTTTTGTCACAGGGGGACATTGATGTTACGGAGAAGGCTTTGGCCCAGAGCATAGATCACGATGTATCTTAAGGCGCTTCTACCTGACAGGTTTACCTCATTGTAATTGTACAAATTAGATATGAACAAAATATTTTATTGTTATGTTTTTTTCATAAGTTTATTGGGCTAATTTCAATAATGTTTTTAATATTCTTGTTGCAGTCAACTGATCAGGGAAAGGCACCAGCAGTAGAGGGAGCATCCATAGTAAGGTGTAGTTAATATTTTGTGATGATGACATCGCTTATTCAACAAACCCTCTCGATACGATAAAGAAGATCCCAAAAAAAATGCAATAAATAAATGGTTAAGTTGATGTTCATAGTGCCTCAAATAGATGAGATAAGAGAGAGGGTTAAAATATTGACTGAGAGATTACAAAACTTGCAAGTAAGTTGTCATGAGGTCTTTAATTATAGCATAAGTTCATTCATGGTTTTATATTTTTTACTCTTTTATGTCTTGAACTAAAATGTGTTTTTTTACAGGGTTATTTTCCTCCTCATGATGCTCCTGGCCATGATCAGGGTACTGCAAGTGCTGCTCAATGAGTAGGGGTTGGTACAAGTGTCCATCCTAATCTTCCTACGCATACATCACATCATCCACCCCATCATCCGCAAGGCTCATATTATCGCCCTCCGAATGTTGGCAACATTATACCATGCAGTATCCACGCACCTTTGGTGCTTAACAAATGCCGACATATGTCGTGACATGTACCGTGGGATGCGAGGCTAATTATAACGTGAATTTTTGGTAGCATTTTGATCTTCCCATATTACTAGTATGAACATTCGGCCAATTTGTGGTGATCTAAGGATTCGCCCATAAAGATAGAGAGGGTCCCATGTACTTTAAAATGTTTTAATTATTATTATATATAATCCAATTGAAATTTACTTATTGATCGCTCTTTTTAGACTATTGATCCCATGATCATTTTGCAGGAAATGATGTTTTTTATAAATATCTAAGTGATATTACATTGAGTTTCTTCGGCCCACCATAATGCATATTAGTGGAACAACGCCCAAAATCAAGATTTAAAAAGATCACCATTAACCGTTTAGTTGTGTTGTTCGGTGATAAAAAATTCAACCGATCCAAGGTCGTTAAGAAAGTTGGTACATATCTAAAGTATGCGAGGGACCAATATAGGTCACATTTAGAGAAGAACAAAAAGTACGAGCGTCCCCCCATGATTCCGGATAGGGAGTGGAAGGACCTGGTGTTCGATGGAAAGGAGAAGGCTGAAAAGAAAAAAGGAAAGACACCACCGGGCCAATGAAGGTATGTGATACTATCAACAATGTAATTATAAACTGATTACTCTTTCCTTTTACATAATCTAACGTATTTCAAACTTTTCATAAGCTACCCAACACATCGAAGGCAACAAAGGCAAGACTAGAAAAGCATGGCCAACACAAACTTGGCTTTGGTGGTTATATGAAATTAGCCGCAAGAATTGTAAGTATCAATAAATGAAATATTGCATCCAAATTATAATAAATTGATTTTTATTTCCGTATCACAAAATTCTCATAGAAGCAAAATTCATGATCTTTATGCAAAAATGTAGGGCTCAATTCAATAGATTTCCATAGAAGATGACTCAAGATTTCCTTCCAACAAGGCTATGGAGCCGGGTAATTTAACGCCTAAGAGTCTTGACCGAAAAATACTGGAATCCTTCCATTGTATCCATAACATGCAAAATAAAATCAATAAAGTTTATTTAAAAATTGAATACTTGTGCAATCTATTCAATATTAATTTCCACCATAAAGTAATTACATGCTTATTTGTTTTAAACATTCAAGCAATGATAATACTGCACATGACATTGGAATGCAGCCTAGTGAGGGTAGAGCACAACCTACAGATGAAGGTCATTGTGTGCATCCCGGTACTTTAGAGCATAGAGCGTGATCAACATGTTGAACATGATCAGGCTAGAGAAGATTAGGAACATGATGTGGTCCCATCAGGTAAAGAGGACCACTCTAATGTTCTTTTAAACATATTAATTTCAATTGGTGTATTAATTAATGTAACCTTCGTGGTTTCCAACTTTTAGAGCATGTAGAGCATGATCGTAACATGTTGAGCATGATCGCTAGAGAAGATCAAGAACATGCATGTGGCCCATCGTAAAGAGGACCACCATGTGTTCTTTTAAACATATTAATTTCAATTGCGTATTAATTAATGTAACCTTTTTGCTTCAACCGCTAGATCAGAATTAGAGGGTGTTCAAAGATGTTGAGGATGAGTTTATAACAAAGTTCGAACATGATGTGGGACCCATCGTAAAGAGAACCACTCTAATGTTATTTTAATTAATGAAATACTCTTGTAAATAATAATAATAATAAAAAAATATCGGGCTTAATGATTTTCTTTATTAGTGCTATAGCCCCTTTCTTGCGCCGTGTCCGTCATCAGCAGAAGATCTAATTAGGTGTACATTAAGATCAATGAAAGCGTAGGGTAGAACAACTAAAGGTGGATAGATATTGATTTAGAAAATGATACTCCACTTCAAATTTTTGTATCTTTAAAAAGGAAACAAAAAAAAAAGTGATTGTAATCATATCATGACAACTATATTTTTGATAATATGTAAAAACTGAAAGAATGAATATTATTATATGTTAATGAATGAATGTTATATGTTATTAATGGATGAATGAATGTTAGTTATATGTTATTAATGGATGAATGAATGAATGTTATATGTTATTACTGCATGAATGAATGATTAATGTTATATGATTGGGTGGGAATTGAGAGTGATGTGAGGGGGGGGAGGGGCCAAATGAGCTTCCACCGTCATTGGTTGGCCCTGTTAAGTAGAGAATATTAAACTATTCTCAAAACAAAGAGAAGCTCAATAAGGTAATGCACTTTTCAATATAAGAAATGCATCGTTTGAAGCATCAAACCAATATGCGAAGATGAAAGAAAGTGCTAACTTTTCACTATGGTGGCAGAAAAATGATTCTTTATACCTTGAATCCATGCTTTGCATCATAATTTGAAGTTGTTTCCATTCCAATGTTCTGAGTTTATTTGTTTTTATGGCTTTGTATGAATATCACATTGTGTTGTGTGTGGATTTGGTTTCAAAGCTCTGTTTCTTCTATTTTTAGTGGTGACATAACTCTAAAATTTGACTTTTGTGCATAACAGGTTAGTGGAAAAATGGATAGCTCTGAAGGGTTTAGAGGCTCGATTGAGATAGATACACAGATATTTGGATCTTGTTGTTGATGGGAGGCTTTGACTTAACCATGAAATTTTGTACCATCTGCAGGTATGCAAAAGTTTCTCTACTTACATCCATTCTTGATCATAAATGTTGTAAATGATATTAATGCTTCAAACTTAAGATTCGTTTCATTGTTATAATGATCAAAATGTTATACTTTGCTATACATTCAAGCATTCTCTTGCCCCCTACCCTTTGCTCTCTCCCCCCTCCTTTTAAGAATTTTCTTTGTCATAAAAGATTCACATTTCTATCTCATTTACACAAATTTATCTTGAAGCGCTAGGAGTGCATAAAGATATGTAAAAGATGATGGATTATGTCTAAACAACAACTTTCCATCTTATAGCTAATTAAATCCTTAATATTTGAATAGTTTAGAGCTCGAATAATGCTTGTATATGCATGTGTAGCAATAAGGGAGCCTATGTGAAGATTGAAATTTAAAACATCACTTTGGTATTTTTCCTTAGGCAGTGAAATGATATTTTGAGTAATACAAACCTACACACATTGATATTTTTTGGCATTGCATTGAGGAATTTTTTTCTCTTATACCTACCCTCGGCTAGACATGGAGGTATATAATTGGTTTCTGGGTTTATTTTGTAAGTAGTTAATTTCACAGAGGAAGACTAAAATCTTCTTAATGTCCTGTCAGGTGTGAAAGCATATGAATCACTTGTTGGCACCATTTTGTATTCATCCAAAAACTGGTTTGTTCTTTTTTTTTCTTTATGTTTCTTGCATGTGTTTTTTTTAGGCTCTAGAGATGTAGCTTGACTCTTTCCTTTGCACTTTTCATCTATTTTGATGATTACAGTAGATTGTCCTCATAATTTTTCATGTAGATCTATTTGTAACCTTATTTTCTACCAATCAATTTGTAAACTAGTCACATATTAAGGACCATTTCACCAACTTGTCATCCATTACTTCATATGTTGCAGGTTGTGTCTGTGTGCCAATAAATCCTGATGATTGCAAGAACTTTAATCGTTCAAGTGTACCCAATTTTTCTCAAGTAAAAGTCTAACCTTATTTTATAGTACTTTAAATGGTTAATTGAAGGTGCTTCTTTAGATCTGAGATAGTTGAACCCTGGATTAAAATATGGTATTAGATGGGTAGTATAATGATAAAATTGAGGTCCATTGAACAAAAATTACGAACATAATTTACTGGACTATGAATAGTGTTACAATTATAATTATTTCTCCTTTACCTACCTCGACATTAATGAAAAAGATAGATCCCTATAAATCTAACCATGAAAGTATTGAAATTTGCAGTATCTTTTTGAATGTTTTTATGCTTAGGAAATTTGGTACTTATTTTGCCATAAACCGAAGGTCTGGAATAACAATGGTAAAATTAATTGGCATGATATTCTATTTTTTAATTTCAAACTCAAGTTTGATTTCAAGCTCAAGTTTGATTGTAAGCTATTAAGTAGTCGAAGGAAATTCCCAGCGACCCCCAAAGTCACAACGATAAGTTATCATTGGTGAGAATCGTAGCGATACACTTAAGATCGAAGGAATAATTCTCGGGGAGACTCAGAACGTTGGTATGACTGCATGACACCATAGCGACATATGATCTATTGGCTATCGATGAGACACAGAACATCGATGAGACTGTGTGACACTAAAGCAATATGTAATATTGATTGTCGAAGAGACTCAAGGCATCGATGAAACTACATGATGTCTCAGTGGGTGTCTAATAAACATGGAAAATGACTGAATAAAATAATTGCCCGATATTTGAATACGAAGGGACATGACTTGATTGATCTCTCACCGATGGTACATTTCAATGAATATTTTTAAAAAAAAAATTGCATTGTTTCATTGAAATTTCAACAAACACAACCGACGAATCACAGAAAAGGGCCGACGAAGTTGCTATAGCTGTGACGAAGGCTTTGTCGTAACTCTTTTCCCATTTTGTTGCAATTTCGATGAACGTCACTGACGAATCACATAAAAGGTCCGACGAAGTTGCTTTGCTACAATGAAGGCTTCATCGTAAATACTTGCCCATTTCGTCGAAATGGCAACAAACTTCTAGTGTTCTTTCAATGCCCATTTCATCGATATTTCAACGAAAAATACGAGTCATTTTATGATGTAGACGACCGACGAATCTGTGCCGTTATTTCGACGTTTAATTCGTCGTTGGGCTTGCGATGAACAAACAATGACCAAAATGTTTTTGTCATTTCGTCACTTTTCCGACATAGATTTGTCGAACTACCGATGAACGTCCGTCAGAAAATGGTGTCAAATTCAGTAGTGCCATAATCAAACAAGAATAAGAGCAACCATTCAATAAACCAAAATAAAAACCAATTAAGAGGTAACATATTATTTCCCTTCCTCTAGAAGCTCAAGAAGAACGACTAACCAAAATCCCACAAACGAGGGTAAAACAAAGCAACATGGTTCCAACATAGAACTTCAACATATAAAATCCATAATCGCACAATGGCGAAAGTAGAGTAAGTGTGGCAACAACATGATAAGATCTTCAAACTCACTCAAGCTACCAAAATCAACTCATTACAAAATTAATCGCAAGATGAAAACCTTCTCAATAACCTTTTTGGGCACAAACGAGCTCCTTCCATAAAAGGAAATTATCATAATCAAATATAAATCAAGATCCACCATAATAACTAAAATCAAACATAAAGTCCCAAACATTGAAACTATACCCAAACAACAAGAAGGTTTTTAGTTCAAGTAACCCTTACATAATCAATTCAATACAAAATCAAACGCAAGAATCAAACCTTTCTCAATAACCATTTGACACTGACCGCCTCACTCCATTAAGAGATAACAAAAAATGAGCTCAATACCAACTCAACTGCCATAACAATAAGAAAGTCAACCAACTCTCAACTCAACATTAAAACCCAATAATTCAACATAAACAACCGATCAAAACGATCATGAAATACTCCATGAAGGACATTGTCCCCACCATTTAGATTACTCAACAACTTGATCACATAATCCAAACACTTAAAATGTTTCAAGATAACTTCAGCATAATGTCCTTGGGAGACATTATTCTCACAATTCTAAAACTCATTACTAACCACTAACTTTACGACAAAGGCAACTCTCACATTAATTCATAATTAATTCATTCATTAAAATAATTATAGAGGAACCCAACATTCTTAGAAAATCTAATTCAATTTATTTAATTAAACCCATCCAATTATCGAAATATAAATAAACTAATGCTTTTTCCCTATTTATTCACCTCACTTCTTTATCTATATAATTTCTTTATTCACCTAGGAAAAAGTATCCTATTAGTAAGACCCATAATATATATATATACGACATTAAATCCTTTAGTAATCACAACTCATAATTAATTTATACATATTAAAAATCTACTTATATTAACAAATCATTATTTAAACATTTGTACAAGAAACAATATTTACTTAATAATCTTACAATCCATTTAAAATTCTTATTCAAACCATATTCTTACTCTTCTAGGTCATAAAATATAAACATACGTCTCTTTAATAATAATATGTCAATTATAGCCCCCACAGGTTAGAGGAGTTGGTCTGAGTCTTGATTTTTCTCCCCAAGGTCTTGGGTTTGATTCTCTCTGGCTCGGAAATCACCCCACCTTAAATGCTGGGGGGCTGTGTTGGTTATCCCGAGGTTGTAGGGATTAGTCTCACCTCAAGCTCACCCCGTAAAGGGAGCCCGCTGGGCTTGAGTTGCAGGGATACCCTTCGAGACCAAAAAAAAAATGTCAATTATAAACTAACATCCATTTATAACTACATATACCAAAACACAACATTTAGTATAAGAGTATTGTGAAATAAGTCTACTTATATGAATCCTCTCTTTCTATATTTGCAATTACAATTTGTGGATAAACCCAAACTTTATTTTATAATTACTTCAAGAATATTATAAAAGAGTGGAAATAAAGTATAATGATATATTAAGATCATTAATTATTTAGTAAAAAAAAAAAAAGCTAAAACCAAAATAATAGAATGATGGTTGTTTGGTCTTTGAAAAGTTTGAAGGTTGATGAATCAGGTCAAAAGAATGTCTGGCACATGCTATTATCTGTTAGTTGAATTTTTAAAACTTAAAGTGCTCAATACAAGGAACTCAAGAAGTATATAATAACCAAAAAAACAAGTAATAACTATTAGATTGAGGCATCCATATGAAGTGGCTACTAAAACCTCATTCAAATTCGATAAAGATGCTTTTTGGAAGATTAAAATTTTGTTTCTGAGACTCTATTGAACTTGTCTTTGTTCCTTACAGTGTTGTGAAAGAGCAATTGTATTTTAGCTCTCTCCTAATTTCAATTTTAACTCCCTATGGAATGCATGCTAATTGGCACCTACAAGTCTAAGCCACGCAAGTTTCAATAACTAAATTATTTCTTGTTAAATTTTATACGCTGGACACAATATTTCTTCACAGATTTGTGTCATTATACTGGCTTCTGCACTTTTAAAGTCCAAAGAGTGGAGGCATAGACAAATCGTGTGAATTGTTTGGGAAAATGTTGTTGAAAATGAGGTCTCAAGGAATACAAGATGGGAAAGTTATGACATCTAACTTACCAAGGCATTTAGTTTTAAATTGACCAAATGTGAGAGAGCTACATAGACATTGTATGTCATTTAAAAGGAGATCCTTTGAAATTGCTATAATTAATGAAAGATTTATTTTTAGTGTGCAATACACTTTGTGTTATTCTCTTCCAATATCTACAAATTCCTTAAGCAACTTTGAGAATACCGGACTTATGCCATGTAGGTAGATTTGACAACAATGTAAATAAATTGCTAAATGTTACTTGAACTATATATTATTTTGGCACTATGCAAAAACAATATGGAGAATCTTGAACTAGAATGATTTGTTGTACTGATTGGAAAACCACCATGCAACAAAAGGTCCTTACAACTTTGTTAATGTAACAAATTAATATTAGTGGACAAAGCGCTTTGGACCAATACATTGCATGAAACCTCGCCACAAAATTATTATTGTGTTTCTATTATGTTTCTCCTTGGCTATTTTTCATGTCATTGGGAGTGGTTATTCTTTGATACATTTGACAAAGCTTAATAGGTGAAGCCATTAGAATGTAGAAGATTTGGTATTTCTTGATTTGAGATTTCATTTTTATTTCAATCAATAGTTGTGGTGATTGGCCAAATAACAAGATGTAAGATAAGGAGAGCTTAATAAGTGACAATAATGATTAGTTGTCTTATGAGATTATTATGTAGGATGCTAAAAACCTCTTGATTGAACCTCAAAGCAACAAGGTCCTAAATAAGGTAGTTAATTTTCTTTTGGTAATTTTTTTCTCATGGAATGTGACCATTGAAGCTTATTGAAGACCTGAGAATGCTTATGAAGCATTGAGACTTTCACCAAATTCAACCATAGGCATGTAGCCTTATGAGTTCACCTTTGCCAACATACCCCTGGTTTGCACCAAAATAAAGGCTTTGGAATAAGGTAACAAAAAGGGGATTTTGTTCAAATGTTATACTTGCAAGTGCCCTAGTAGACATGTATGCAAAATGTGGAAGCTAATGGAAATGGTAGAGCATAAGGATTTCTAGAAAATCTAAACCATTACAATAAATAATAAATAGCAAAGCAGTAATAATTGAAATATTAAGTTATTCTTGGAATGTATCACAAATTCACATGCTGATCAAATTTTCTTTTCATCTTGCAAGTATTTTAATATTTGGTGGCGAAAGTCTCCAAAATGAACACTAATTTCATGTTATTTGAAAGAGATAAAATGATACTTCTGTATATTTGAATTAGAAATTGAGCATAATATCTTTTTTCTATTTCAATTAAGATGAGAAATTGTACAC